>PVLA01005353.1:0-148937 GCA_004027455.1 Hydrochoerus hydrochaeris
TGGAGGCCCTCTAGATAACCCCTTTGTGAGGACTGGTTGTGAAATTTTACCTTCTGTGAGTAGTGTGAGAGAGTTTATGCGGGAGCTTTGGGTGGGAGAGCTCATGGAGGAGGATTTGCGGGGTTCCTGTGAGACAACTGCCCTGAGACACTGGACAGGCAGCCAAAGACGGGCAACTAGGACACATATGTTACACCACCAGCCGCCTAAGACAGGCACAGGACCAACTGCTGTCCTGCAGGCCCATGATGGGCAAGGCCTGGTTGGGTTCATATGAAGAGTCCTTGACCTAAGACAGGCGCTGTCCTCACAGGAACTGCCATACTCCCACAAGTGATAAGGGAAAAAAATGTAGGGAGCTGCATGATAGTCTCGCACATCTCTTTCTCCTGCAGGCATCCAGGTGCATCGGCTTACATTTCCCAAGCTAACTAAGTAACAAGATTGAGATGATACAAAGGTCAAAAGAGTTAATTGACATCTATTGCTTGGGATTGTCCCTGCCTAGCCCTAAGCCTGGGGCGCTTCCTGCTTGGGGTTGAGGTTAATTAAAACCTATTGTTTAGGATTGTCCCTGCCTGGCCCTAAGCCTGGGGCGCTTCCTGTTTGGGGCTGGGGGTGGCTGTCAAAGGTTAGCAAATATATACTCCAGCTTCTAAAAAATAAAAGGGGATTCAGATTCACTCACAGACGGGTGTGCAGTGTCTTCTGTCTCTCACTCGCCGACTCCCTGTCCACCTTTGGGAAACCCTAGCCCTGCCGCAGCTGGACTCTGGCACACCACTGAGCTCTGCCCTGGCCCTGGCAGTTTCCACTCTACAAATGTGCAGCAATCCACAGCACACACCTTACAGAGTAAAGTGTCCAAGTGGTTCCTTCCAGACTTCACACAGTTCAAGCTCAACATAAAGACACACACATTCAGAAAGCAAACAGCAAGATGGCCGATGCGCTGTCTTAATCAGTGCCTCAGAATTCTGAAAGGAAAGGGGCCAACACTCGCTCACCTGAAAGTCCAATCTGATGTCCCAAAATGGTCGAGTACAGATGGGTGACATTGCGGGAGAAGCCTCCAAAGGGCTTGAGGGGATCCAGGGTGAGGGTGATTGCAACTGAGATGTTAACCGGGCCTGAGTCCTCCAGGGCCTGTGGGGACTGGGTGGACACTTTGGCCTGCCCGCTGGTCACTGTGCTCTCTGAGGATGTGCTGTCATTTGAGAGATGCTTTAATGTTTCATTTTCCGATACACACAAGTCCAAGTCATTAAACCGCAGCAGAAAAGTATTCCAATCCTTCAAGAAATCAAAATAAAGAAACAAACGTCAGCCGTCCCAAAGTGTCCCACTGCAGGAATACAGGGAGGCCCTGCAGTGAGGCCTCATGACGGGAAACTGATTGAGATGGCCATTTCACTGACACGACAGTGCAGCCACCTTCCTCTTGAACTGCATGCACTGTGTGACTTTCCTAATCATGCCCATATTCACTGTGCAAAAGGTAAACTGGATACCGGTGTGAGATATTAACACACTGTGAGACGAAGCCAACTCACTCAGGAAAAATGTGTAAACCCAGCAGACTAATATTACACAAGAGGAAGGGGACACGGAGTGAAGGGGGATAGGTGGGGCACTGGGGGACGAGCAGGATGCAAATGTGTTTTATGTGTGGACAAAAATACCACAGTGAAACCCAATGTTTGTAAAATAAATGGCACCAATAAAAAGTATATTCTGGTAAGAAGAATGACCCAGTCTCAGAATCAAACTGAAAAGAAAGCTTGAGCGAAAGTACTAAAACATTTAAAACATTAATTCAAGTTCATTTAGTAATTATAATCTAATACTTATGATTTAAAGTAACTCCTCAAAAGGCCAATTCCACACACCTTGCTTGCTGTTTCTAGAACACAAAAGAGCAGTAAATTCCAGGACTTATTCAGGACTTATTCCTCCTTGTCACAGACTTTGGACATCACTTTGGAGAGGAGCAATTTCAAGAAGAAGGGCACAGGATGCTTTTCACTTTGGCCAATCTCCCCCACTGGGCCACTCTCCCAGCTCCTTCTCTTGGGTTTGTTATCAGTGATTGATTGATTGATTCACTGACTGATTGACTGCAGTCCTGGGGCTTGAATGCAGGGCCACTCACTAAGCTACATCCCTTGCCTTTTTGTTTCTTCTCTTAAGATCACAATCCCTAGTGGTTAAATCATAAGCCAGTTTTCACATACATACAGCAAATTATGTCATGGGAAAACAGATGCCAACAAAGTAAAGAATTTGCCAGGGTCCATTTTCAATTTTCAAAAAAATCAGAGGTGATCTAATACTATACAAGTGACAACACATATGAAGGCACACACCGGTGACATCAGCACTTTGGGAGGCTGAAGCAGGAGGATCATGAGCTGGATTTCTGTAGCAACTTAGCAAGACCCTGTCTCCAAATAAAAAAACAGAAATAAAAAGTACAGGGATGTAGCTCAGTGAGTAGCCCTGCATTCAAATCCTAATACTGCAATCAATCAATAAGTGATAACAAACCCAATGTAGGCTACTGGTGCATACAACTCCCAAGTTGCCAAACAGAAGACAAAACAAGTTATATTTTTAATTACTCTAACAGTAGTATCAATGTTTAAATGACAAGCAATCTGCAAACAGTCAAGTGGTCTTTGCAGCATCAGTACTGAAAGCGACACTTTGTAAGACTGCAACTGGGCATCAAATCCCATTTTCCCTGACATCGACAAGCTCAGCAGACCATTCTAATTCATCCGTCTAACCCTTCGTGCTGCAGTCACGAAGGAACTGAGGCCTGGAACAAACAAGGCTTCTCCAATTCCATAGCTGAAGACAGAATCAGCAACAATTCTGATTCACAGCCTGAAACTCTTCCCATATAACTACTCTTTCCTACCACTAGGAAGCCACTAGGTCAACCATCTGAAAGTAAAACCACAAAATTAATCCTAACCGAAGTTCTGCAGCATCATAGCTTTACTTTCCTGCAAAGCTTGAGAGTCCATGTTAAAAAATCAGCCAAAGCCAACACCAGATACCTAATTATCTGGCTATATCTTTTAGCCAGTGGCCTTGGTCAAATGCTCAAAACAGACTAAAGGGCTATGACAAGGAAATGCCAGGATGCTACCAAGCTCTGGCTAGGACCATGATCTTCATTTTCTCCCCTAACATGGGTGCAGGTAAGGATTCAGGTCAGGTCAGAAAAAAGGGAGAATCGGGCCAGGAATATAGCTCAGTGGCACAGCACCTGCCTGGCAAGCGTGAGGTCATGAGTTCGATTCTCAGTACAAAAAAAAAAAAAGAGAGAGAGAGAGAAGAAAAGAGGAAGAATTAAACCAGCTAGCAAACTTCATGGTAAGAAACTCTTTGGAAGGGTTTCATGACCAAATAACTCAAACTTATTCCTTTGACTGTGTTAAAACAGAGTTTACAAGGGAAGACTGTCCCTCCTGCCAATGTCCCTCCTCCTAGAATGTCACAGAGTGCAAGAGAAAGCCATGAGACCAATGACAGAGAACTCTCCTTCCACCTAAGGCATGCATGTGCACACATATACATAATACGGCTGCTCACAATCCCAATCCCCATTCTCACAACTATCAACAAACCAACCCAAAAGAAAAAGTGTAAGAGAAGGCACTCAAGGACTCCATTAAAATGGGAACTAACTTATGCTACAAGAAACTCTGCCAGTCAATTCACCATATGATTAATTTAGCATAATGTCCAGCTGTAATGGAAATACCACAAAGAATCAACAATTCGAATCTCATTAAAAAGCTGCTGCACAGTAAAACAAATTACCAACACAGTGAAAAGACAACTCACAGAGTGGGAAAAGTTTTTGCCACCTGTTTTTCAGACAAGGCACTAATACCTAGAGTATATAAGGAATTTAAAGACCCAACCCAAAAATGGGCATCTGAGATGAATGCACACTGAGAAGCTGAGATTAAGAAATACAAACACCAAATAAATATGTGAAAAAATGTTCAACATCACTAGTCATTTGAAAGATGAAAACCAAAACAATGCTGAGACTTCACCTCATTCCAGGAAGAATGACTATTATCAAGGAATCAACCAATAACAAATGCTGGAGGGGCTGTGGGGAAAAAAGGAACCCTTCTCCGCTGTTAGTAGGAGGGTAGACTGATGCAACCACTGTGGAAAACTCCTCAAAAAACTAGGACAAGGGGTTCCATTTAACTCAGCTATTCTTCTTGCTATCTTCCTGAAATAATTAAAAGCATCATACCACAGCGATATATGCATACCCATGTGTACAGCAGCACAGTTTGTAATAAATATTGAAAACAACCAAATGCCCATCAAGCAATGAAAAAATAAAAAAGATGTGAGTTTTTTAATGCAATGGAGTACCACTACTCAGCCATAAAGAAGGATAAACTTGGGACATTTATAGCTATATGGCTGGACCTTGAGACCATACTGGTAAGTGAAATAAATTGAACATACATCCAAGTACCTCATTTCTCCCTGGTATGAAAACTAAAAGTGTAAGGGCCAGGGATTTAGCTCAGTGGTATAAGCACTTGCCTGGCAAGTGCAAGGTTGTGAGTTCGATCCCCAGTACCAAAACAAAAAAAAAAAGAGAGAGAGATAAGCTGAAAGTGTAAACAAGAACCAAAATGTATAACAGATACTGTGAAACTGGAAGAAACTGTTTAAAAAGAAAGAGCAACTAGAGAGAGGAAGGGGAAAGGGAGAAAAAAGAAAAAATGAGAGAAGAAGCATAAAATAAAAACAAAGCTTTATAAATAAGGAGGGAAAGGGTTAAAGCGAGAGGAAGGGAATGGGAAAAAGAAGAGGCAACAAGATATATCAGGTATAGGTACAAATTCCCTATGATATGATTAATATGTATATCTAAATTTACTGATAAACAATAAAAATATATGTGTGTGCATATATATATATATATATATATATATACATACATCTTAGAGATTAAAATGCCCCAATAACTTATTTAAGTGCCTAAAATGTAAAAACCAGAAGGCAAATCTGTATTTTTCTATATTAAAAAATAGAAATTTAGAAATAAAACCCTGCTTTAAAAAAAAAAAAAAAGCCATCAGTATGGCTAGTAAAACTCATTAACAGACATGAATTTGTGACACCAATGTTCAACATTTCTGCCAGGTGCGTTGGTGCATGCCTGTGACTCTAGCACTCAGAAGACTGAGGAAGGCCACCTTGGATACATAACCAGATGCTGTTTCCAAAAAAAAAAAAAAGTGTAGTTTCCAAAAACACCAAGTAACTTAGTACGAATATCAAAGACTTGAATTCTTAGCTTCTTGTCACAATCTTTTTTTTGGTCTTTTTTTTTTAATCGGTACTAGGAATCGAACTCACAACTGCCTGCTTGCAAGGCAGGTGTTTGTGCCACTGAGCTAAATCCCTAGCCCCGTGGTCTTCTTAAGTGTCCCGCTATGCAGTTCAGGTTGACCTTGAGTTCACTTTGTAGCCCAGGCTGGTCTTGAACTGGCAATGAGCCTCCTGCCTCAACCTCCCAAGTGCTGAAATTAAGGTGTGCACCACAAGCCTGGCTCACAAATCCTTTTATAAATATACTCTCCAAAATGTATCTATTTCATTACTGGAAATGGTAATGTTATTTAAATCAAATAATAAGTATCTTAACAAAATAGGTCACAGGGAGATGGAAATCCTGAAAATTCTAAATACTGGTCTTTTTCAGCAGGAATAAGAAATCATAACAGAAAATAAACAAACTGAAATGAAAGTGAATGGAAAGCCAAAAAGTATTTCCCTCTACAAGGTCTACAGGCCTGAGCAGGAAAGCTGGAGGATACGCACTTCTGTCATTTCCGGTGACTTAATCTCCTTGATCTTGAAGAAGTAGCCCAGGGTCAGGAAGGCTATGGCCATGGCGCTGACGCTGATCATAAAGACCACCAGAGGTGGCCGGCTGCTGATGTACAGCTTCAGGTTCTCCAGGGGGTTGATGCTGAACATTATTCTGATCAGCTCCACCTGCAGGAAATGAGTGCAAGACTTAGGCTAACCTGCCAAAAGGGAAGATAGGATTCTTGCTTTGTCTCCCTGGGTGGTACTGGGGTTTGCAAGGGCTACTCATTGTTGAACTGGAGAATCATCCAATCAATAAATTCATTTCAAGGGAGCTGGAGGTGTAGCTCAGTAGTTCCTTGGCACATGCTTAGCACGTGCAAGGTCCTGGGTTCAATCTCAGCACAATAGACACACACATATATATAAGTTCAAAAGGTTAGAAGGGAAAAACACTAAATGTTAACTATCAACTCAAAATGGTTGGATCTTGAAAGATATGTATTTTTTCAGTTTGAATCTTCTAAATATTCTGAGTTCTGCTACTTCCACATCATTTAAGAAAATGTTTAAGTGGTTGCATGTGCAGAAATAAACCAAGGATGTCTGCATCTCTGATGCTGAAAAGTTGAATTATTACAACCTCCCAGGCCCTTGCCCACCCCCACCCACCCACATACCTGTGCCTGCCACAGAGGAGCCCCCCACAATCACCTACCGGGTTTTATCCCTCCCCTGCTTAAAAGCCAGCCATGGGAGGGCCCCAGCAGCCACACCATGAGGAGGTAAGCAGCAGTGGTGACAGCCCATGGGACATGGGGACACCATGCCCGGCTTGCCACTTTCCCTTCTTCGCACTCAGCCTGGCCACGCTGGCCTTGCAGTTTCTCAGGACCCACTGCGACCACAACAGGACAGGGACTGTGCTCCTGTGTACATCAGTCTGGGGATCTTACCAAGGCCATCTTACCAGTCTTCTACATCACAAATCAGGGGTGCCTTTCCATTTATTTGGGTTCTCATTCACTTCACCAGTGGTTTCCATTTTCAAAGTGTTAAGTTTTCACTCTTTTGTTTATTCCTACGAATTTGATTCTAACAATTTTTGAAAATAACCTATCCGAAGACTTTCACTTCAGGCTGGGACTCACCAGGAGTCTGCTCAGCTCCTAGAAGCAGGCCCTCCCCACCATCCACCAGTGCCCCTCCGTCTCCTCTGCGCTGCCTAGAATGGGCCAAGACAAGAACTACTGGAGCCAAGACAAGAACTATTTTCTTACTTGTGTGCTGTCTGTGACCCCCATTTGTGAGTGCCACAACAACAGAGATCTTTTTTCTTACTTTTTTTGCGGGGGATGCTTTCTTGTTCAGTGTGACAGCCTCACCCTCTAGAAGAGAACTGGCTCACATGAGCAGGTGTGATCAAGTATGAGCATATGACCAACATTAGCAAAAAGCAATTTTAAAAAAATCCATACCAGCTTTTAAATTCTAGGACAAAATCATGCAGGAGCAGCCACTAAGAACTAGCAGGGCCCAGCCAGCTATGCACACCTTTGTCTTTTCCAAGAGCTCTCTGGGGTGAAAAACTGCATTTTCCTCCCTCTCCTCGGAGGTGAACTCAGTCCTTAACTTGGCAAGCAGCACTCCTGGAGTACCCCCACGGGTGTGCACAGTGTGATCACTGACACGGTAGCTGAGAATCTGGGAGAAGCGATATGTCACATTTACCCTTGTGCTTTTTCACTCCCTGTCTGTTCCCAAGGTCTCTTTCCTAGGAACAAACAGGCTCCATGCTGTCTAATCCGGGGAACTTCACTGCCTGACCCATGCAGCTGCTCTACCGTGAGTTACACTGAGCAGTCCAGGCAGGAGAGCTTCTTCGACCTGATGCTTCAGACTGCGCTTCAGACTGCGCTGCTAGGCGGCTGGACTGCTTTACTCCCTTGCCCTACCCACCTCTGCCCCGTGAGAGAGTCCACTCAATTTCCCGGTATTACAGCTGCCTGATTTTCTAAAGGATACAAGACAGACACAAAATGGTGTGTTATTTTAAATTGCATCTCCCTGGAACCCAGCATCTTTTCATTATCAGCCATTCATGTTCATCCAAAAATAAATAAATTGCCTTGGGCTGGGGATTTAGTTCATTGGACTGGAAAGTTCAAGGTCATGAGTTCCATCCCCAGTACCAAAAAACAAACCAACAAATAAATAAATTGCCTGGCCAGGCATAGTGGTGTCTGATTGTAATCCCAGCCACTCTGGAGGCTAAGGCAGGAAGATCACAAGTTCCAGGCCAGCAACTTAGCAAGACCCTGCCTCAAAATTAAAAAAAAGTACAAAGGGCTGAGGGTGAAGCTCAGTGGTTGAGCACTGGTGGCTCCCACACACGAGGCCCTAAACTCAATCCCCAGCACAGAGGAAAAGAAAATTCCCTGAGTCCCTTGGTCACGGACTGCTAGGGTGCTATTCTAATTCTTATTAATGTTTAGAAGTTCTGTTTAGATTCTGATACTGATTCCTTGGCTATTTTTGCTTGTGGGTTTTTTTTAAATATCATTTATGGTGTATCCTACCCTAGGAAAAATTCTGGGTATTTTTAATAGCTTTACTGAGATATATTTCATATACCATAGAATTCAGCCATCCAAAGTACACACATCATTTTTAGTATATTCACAGATTTGAACTACAATCACCACGCATGAGCAGATTTTAAT
The DNA here is from genome assembly GCA_004027455.1 of Hydrochoerus hydrochaeris. Lineage (NCBI taxonomy): Eukaryota > Metazoa > Chordata > Mammalia > Rodentia > Hydrochaeridae > Hydrochoerus > Hydrochoerus hydrochaeris. Next base: position 8,592 of record PVLA01005353.1, read on the forward strand.
TTCTGAACATTCTGATCACCTCATAAGGAAGCAGCAACTCTCCATTTCTCCTTTACTCTAATACAACCACTACCCACATCAGTACTTCGTTCCTTCTTACTGCCAAAAACACCCCACTATACAGAACACTTTACTTACACATAAACACGCTTTTATCCATTCGTCAGCTACTAGATGCTCGCAATTTCTACTTGCTACTGTGAATAGCCTGGCTAAGGACATGTGTCTGTATGTTTTTAGGTGGACATGTTTTCATTGCTCATCGCTACATACCTAAAGTGGCACTGATGGCTCAGACGTAACTCTATGCTTAATTTTTTGTTTGGTTGCTTATTATTGTTTTTGGAGACAGGGTGTCACTAGGTAGCCCAGGCTGGCCTCAAACTTGTAGCGCTTTAGCCTCAGCCTCCTGAGTGCTGGGATTATAGGCGTGGGCTACCACTCATGGCCTGTGTTTAATCTTTAAAGGAACTACTAGACAGCTTCCCACAGTGGCTGTACCACTCTGCACTCCAACCAACAGTGTGCAAGGGCTCCAATTTCCCACAACCTTCCCAACACTTGTTATGATTTGTTTTTTGAAAACACAATCTATATATTCTATGCTGCCCCTGGACTCACTCCGTTGACCTGCACGGAGTCTACGTTCACCTCAAACTCCTGGCAATCTTCCTCCTGCCTTAGCTTCCCAAGTTCCAGGATCACAAGGTTTGCACCACCATGCCAAGCCCATGGTCTGTTCTTTATTGTAACACTCACAGCAGGCATGAGGTGGCATCTCACTCTATTTCCTTGATTACTAGATGGCCCTGATTTTAAAATGTAGTTATCAACCATCTCCTTTTATGACTGTGTATGTGTATATTATTTAGGAACATTTTCCCTATTATATTTCATAATTTTTTCATTATTTTCTACAAGTTTTAAAGCTTTAATCTTTGCTTGTGGCCTCTCGTCTACTTGTGGCTGATTTGGGAAGTCTAGAACTGTGTTTCTAGCTGCATCCTCTATTTGGGTGGCCAGTGTCTAATACCATTAACCGAACTCTTGGCCTTTTTCTGTGGGCTGGTGATGCCGCCTCTCGTCAGCGAGCTGCCTTGTACACAGTGGTTTATTTGCAGGCTTTCTCTCCTGTTCCATGGCTGTGTCCATCTCTGCCCCACCTACGTACCACACAATTTTAAACCTTGTTACTGACTACAAGACATCTACCATTTTACTACTATTCAAAACCGTCTTGGCCGCTGTTGGTCCTTCAAGCTCCCTTATGAATTTTAGGTTTCAATTATGAAGTTCCTACAACTGGCTGACAGCTAAATGGGAACTGCAGCAGACACGGATTTGACAGATTAATGACAGCTGTACAGCACTGTACTTCCTAAACTTTAAAGGTGCTACCTCTCTACAGTTACTTGGGTCTACTTTTCTTTTTCAATCATTTTTAAAGCTTTCTCAAGAGGAGCTGCAACTGGAGCTCAGGGCAGAGTCCATGCTTAGCATCACAAAAAGAAGTAAAGACTTTCCCTAGAAAGGCCTCATACAACCTTGCTAAGAAAATTCACTTACTAATTCTTGCAGCTATCACTGATTTCTATGAGTTAACACATTTCCTGTTGCTTTTAGTATACAGAAACGCAGAAGACTTTTACATACTGATCTTGACTCCAGACATTTTTAAAGTATAGCCTCTTTCTGGTTCTGACTGGGTTTTCTGTGTAGACAACCATAATGTTTACCATTAGCTGTACTTATTCCTTTCCAACCCTTATGTCTTTCTTTCTACTTTTAACTACAACAAAATGAAATAGTGAACAGAAATTGCGATAACAGGGCTTCTTGCTACATTCCTGGCTTTATAGGAAATGCTTTTAACACTTAACTGCTAAAGATGGTATACGTCACAAGTTTCTAATGGAAATCCCTCAGTAAGTTAAGGAAGTACTCTTATCCCAAGTCTGCAAAGAAATTTTCATTATACGTTACTTATTTTCAGGGGAAAGAGCTAGAGAGTGAAAATAAGGCCCCTGGGGATTTAGCTCAGTGGCATAAACGCCTGCCTGGCAAGCACATGGTCATGAGTTAGATCCCTGGCACCAATAAAATTTTAAAAATTAAAAAATGTCTAAAAATTAAAAATTTTAAAAAATAAAGAAAGAAACTAAGGCTTCTACATGCTAAGTACCTGCTCTGCCACTGAGTTTCAGCCCTAGGGGACTACAACATTTTAATGGATGCTTTATCTGCTGCCTCTGAGTGATCAATTTTTCACCTTTAACCTGTTAAACTTTCTGATTATTTTTAGGTTGACTCACATTTATATTCTGGATAATTCTCATATGATTGTACTTTCTTGTTCTGTGATGGGGACTGAGTCAGGGCCTCACGAAGGCTAAGCACATGCTCCACCACAGGGGTACATCTCTAGCTCCAATCATGAGTTATAAAAATGACACTGCTATTTGCTATTTGCTAAATTCTCTTCTGAATTCTCACATCTATTCATATGTGAGGTAAAATTATAAGCCACCTATGATATTCTCAGAACAGTGTATACTTTGATATATAAAAATTGAGTTTGTTCACTCCATCTACTTTGTGGTAAAATATGAGTAAGACACACACTTCCATTAAATGGAAATTCGATAGACCTTGGCCAGAAGACAATCTGGATCTGCCAAGTCTTTGTTTGGCTTTGTACTTTGATGGGGTTATCTGCACTACTTACTCCTGTTTTTAATGGCTATAAATCTATGTTTTCCATTTCCAAAGAGTCAATTTTGCTAAGCTCTATTATTCTAGGAAATTATCCATTTTACACTCTTTTTTAAGCTTTATGGCAGAGTATTGTGATTTCTTCAAATACTAACTTACTTGTCATTCTTTTTTTCAATATGAACATTTTTCAGTGGCTCACAGTGAGCAACCTCCTCAGCCCGTCTGCTCCACTCTGAGACAGGCTCACCAGGTTCCCCAGGCTGGCTTCAAAACCCCCACCTCCCAAGCAGCTGCTGCTATAGACACGAGCCATCTCTTTTGGGTCATTCCTCCACCCCCCCACCCCGCCAACAGGTACTAAACCCAGGCCTCAGCCACCAGGGTGCTGGGATTACAGATGTGTTTCGCCACACCCAGTTCTGCCTGCTCTTTTTAATCAACTGCAACAGAGCTTTACCACTCGTTTTTCTAACTTCTTTTTGTTTTTGGTACCAGGAATCGAACTCACGACCTTGTGCTTGCCAGGCAGGCACTTATGCCACTGAGCTAAATCCCCGGTCCTCTTTTTTTCTAATTTCAACACCCACTTTTTATTTTTCTTTCTTTGGCGGAGGGAGCGGTACACTGGGGATCCAGCCAGGACTTGGCACAAGGCTGCTACCGCCTCAGCTCTACTCGTTTTTATCTTCCTCCGTCTGCTTTCTTTGGATTCCTTCAGCTGGGACAGTCATCAACTGGACTCTCCAGGCGTGCTTCTCTAACGCAGGCACTGCAGAAGGTAGACTCCTCCCTAGCTGCAGTCCCGCCCTCGCCACGTTGTCAGTGCAACCATCAGCAAACCCTGGGATCCACCCTCTGCTCATCTGCTTGCTGAGATAACAAGAGACAAACCGTATCTGCCCTCCACACCCAAGACCCCTGTCCAGGCACCCACAGATATCTATGCACCCATGTGGCACAACACACCCCAAAATGGGCCCACCTGGCTCTGGTCCTGTATTCTCTCTCAATCTTGAAGCTGAGAAGCAGCTCTCCACTCCCAGGCAATTACTTAGTGCTAACCACTCCATTTCTTTAAAACATATCTTATTCCTGCCTCTTACTTTCCATTTCCTTCTGCAGTTCATCATTTGCTGTGACTACAACCAACAGTCTCAACTGGTCCCCTCCTACCCGTCAGAAAACCCACCCTCCACATTGCTGTTCAAGGGATTTCCCAGGGAAACTGGCCTTGCTGCTGCTTCAATGCTACAGAGTCCCAAAGGACCAAGCAAGTCCAAGTTCCTCAGAATGCCAGTCTACCATGACCAGGTCTAGCCCACCTCTCAGTGTCCCCTATGCCACCTGTCGGCAATTCCCAGGACACATGAGACAAACTTGTAGCCTAGTTATTTACTAATACTGGAAATTGAACCCAAAGCTGCTTTGGTTTGCTTTGCTTTGCTTCGTTTCGGTTCCGTTCGGTTTGGTTTTGTGACAGGGTTTTGCTAAGTCACTGTGCTTCCTAGGCTAGACTTGAACTTGTACTACTTCTGCCTCAGCCTCCCAGAGTGCTGGGATGACAGGCTGTGCTTCCAGGCCTGGCAGCTACAAGCTTTTCTTTCCACTGGTCCTCAGACTTTCAGGAAATGCATCCCACTATTTCACATCCCTCTTCAAGACTCAGCTCCAGGGCTGCTTCCTCTATGAAATGCTTCAGGCACCTCCCCACAGCCCTGAAGGAGCAGTGACCAGTCACTCCATGTGCTCGCTCTTCCTGCATGACCCCCGGACACATCACTGCAGCTGCCTGTGTATGTCTAGCGTCCTGATCTGGCTGTATATCTCTGAAGGGTCCTCTTGTCTCTGAACATCAGTGTATAGACAGAAAATAGGTGGAAAAGAGGAGACAGGAATGCAGAAAGACTGATGGACAGGTACTGAGTTATCATTAGATAGTACCAAATAGTTCTGGTGAGTTACTGTAAAACAGGGCAACTACAGACAACAATAATGTAGTGCACACTTCAAAAACTAAAAGAACCTTCTCAAAGTTTTTAATATAAGGAAATGATAAGTGTTTAGAGACAGATGTTTAGCCTGATTTAAGCACTAAATAATGTACACATACATCATAATATCCCATTACCCTATTAATATGTGTAGTTTATGTACCAGTTAAAATTTTAATAGGATATAGAGTGCCTGCCTCACTCCACTCCTAGTATCATCATCATCATCATCATCATCATCATCATCATTTTCATTATGCGATGATTTAAAAGTGCAAGTTCATTAAATGAAAGAATCAAATGGGCCCAGGGTTAAAATATCATCACTTGGCCAGATGTGGAGGCACACCCTTGTAATTCCAGCACTTGGGAGGCACAGGCAGGAGGATTGCTGCAAGTTCAAGGCCAGCCTGGGCTACATAAGCAAGTTCAAGGCCAATTTGAACTACACTGTGAGACCTTGTCTCAAAAAAGAATAAACAAAAAAATCACTTCTAATCTGGGCACAGTGCTACATGCCTGTCAGCTGTTACGCCAGAGACTGGAGCACCACTTGAGCCCCAAAGTACAAGGCCAGTCTGGGCAACACAGCAAGACCCTATGTCAAAAATCACCTCTAGAATTACCAGTCATTAAAATCATATCACCTCAGAATAAAATAGCCAAAGTAGGAAATATTGTCAACACAAGCTAGTTCCATGTAGGAAAACTTCCAGAGTAAGGTAACTAACTATAGTCACTAAAAGAGCCAATACATTTTCAAATAAAACACATTAAATTTCATAAACTAAAAATTATTTTCTACCATTCACAATCATTTTCCAACAGAAAATTCATACAGCAGAAATGAATTTAGTTCCCCTGTAAAGAGTTGCAAAAAGCTTCTGTAATCTCTGCAGTGGTAAATATTACTTTTAATTAAAGAATAAATTAGTCTGTTGGGAGGAAAAAAAAAAAAGGAGAGAGAGAGAAAGCATTCATCTGACCCTTTTCCCTCATTCCAACTCCAATTCAGCAGGCGTCCTGGTACCCACCAAAGTACAGAGAGAAACGACCAGGGCTGGAAGCTGACTCTGGAAAGTCCAGGGGTAGAAGGAAGGGACACAAACTCCAGCGAAAGGCAATGTCCCCAGCACATAAAAGCTTGTGAGTAAAATCCACAACACAGTACCCTTGAGCTCTGAGACGGCTTGATGACAACGGTAAGTTTCAGAATGGCGGCTCTTAAAGTAAGCAAAAGGCAGTGCTGTACTAAGACTTCCCTGAACACAGGTCTCAAGCGGCCCACAAGTTAGAATGCAGTGACCTGAATGGAGAAGGGGAGGGTTCTGTTACAAAGCTCCTGGAGACCGACCTGGCCAAACACAGCAATAGCGCTGAGCCTGGCATACTAGGAACCATGTTAGGAATGCTGCCTGGAAGAGCTTAACCACAGGAAGCTCCCCAAAGATTCAGCCACTAAGATACTTACCTTGGGAATAAATAGTAAAAAATGAAAAACTAGATATGAATAGTAAAAATAGTAAAAAATGGAAAACTAGATATCCAACGATACAGCTGGGGACGGGTAAATATGCTACCTAATGGGAGGAAACAATGAAGCCGCTAAACACACTGGCTCTGAAACTGCATACAGTTGTTCCTTGTCCCCAGGTATTTGGAGGGAATCAGTTTCAAGACCCCTCCCCTCCCCAAATCTGTAACGCCCAAGTCCCTTACATTAAATGGTGTGGTTTTTGCCTATAATCTACGCTTATCTCCCACATACTTTAAATCACCTCCAGATAACTTATGACATCTATATAAATGCTAGGGAAATAGTTGTTACCCATTCTGCTTAGGGAAAAAGTATGTGTCCTGGATTTATACAGAATGTGGCAATTTCAAGCTTTGAAGTCTGATTTGGTTACATTTGTACTCCCAAACACCCATATGAGGAAAAAAAGACTATACTCTCAAATGTTAACACAGCTGGTTATCCTCAGCGGTAAGAATACACATATCTTTCTTCTTTTAAAAATGTTTTATCATAAATTTACATGTCATCTAAAACCATTTTTTCTTTGGCAGTGCCCAGGGGTCAAAACCAGGCCCTCACACATATTAGGCAAGTGCTACACCTCTGAACTACACCTCCAGTTCTGTCTTTACTAATTTTCAACAGTAAAATTTATAAATATATAATTGTCAATCATTCCTGCTGATTTAGGAGTCAAAGTAAGGCTTCCTTAAATTTTAATTCCATTCATTTTCTTCACTATTTGTGGCAATAAATAGGAAAAAAAACAATTTTTAAATAAATGTTTTTGCGCAGGGGGTTTAGCTCAGTGGCTAAGCGCCTGCCTGGCAAGTGCAAGATTGTGAGTTGGATCTCCAGCATTAAAAAAAAAATTTTTCTTTAATCAACCCAGAAAAAAGCAGAGAGAAAGCAGAACCATCCTCCCACCTGCCCTGGTGCTGGGAAAGGTCACCCCTGACTGGCAGTGATCTGCACTGAACGGGCTCAGCCTGGGTTTCGTGAGAAGCCAGGCAGGAGATGAGTGAGGACCTGCAGAGGCTTCTCTAGATGAAGCACTGCATAGCACTCTGCAAATCCACCTGGACTCCACCACCAGAGGGAAACGGTAAAGGGGACAGAGCCCAGAGCAACCCACAATGGCACGGGAGAAGCCCCAAGTGAGCAGATGGCAGCCAGCTGCTGATTCCTGGACCCCTCTGTTCTTTATTAAGTCCACAGGGCAGCTGAGTTCCGCACCACCCCACCTGGCAAGATCACCGATGGCCTCTGAGACTGCACTCCAGCAAAGGAGAAGTCAAATGGTTAGGAAATAAGACAAGGATGGGCAAACTGAGACCACAGCTAAACACGGCTAACTCAGCTGAAAGGGACCAGCGGGTAGGGGAGGTGGTCTTACTGGCAAGCAAGGAACTACAAAAGCACAGGGAAGAAGAGAGCTCAGAAGAGCGGACAGCCTCCCAAAGGACCAGGGAAGAAGGCTGCATTTGCTGGCTACAAGGTTTTATCAGACAGGAAGTAAGTTAACACTCATCCTGGGGACCCACGGGGCCTTTCATCGCTTCTCCCTCTCCACAGCACATGTACTTTAGAGTACACCACATGATTACTCCCTGAAGTTCTGAACTGGTTTTATTTCAGTTTTAAACTGATTTTATCCTAGTTTTAAACTAGAATCTTTGGGCTGAAGAGAGATTCTCTACTCCCAAAGAGTATTTCCTAAAAGCTTCCTATTTTACCCAACATTCGCACTGAAGGTTCGCCAAAGCACCACCTGTGACCCAGAACAAAAGAGCAGGCCTCCCTCACTGTGCCCCCTCCCCGCACTGCAGGTCTGCACTGTAGGGCACACACTGGTCCTCTGCTGTGGACAGCAGGAAGTCACTTTGGTAAAGAAAGGCTCATTTTGATACAAAGTTACAAAGGGGCTGGATAGGTGAGGCTCTGGGTTCTGCCCAGGCATCCAGTTGTATTTTTCAAATATCCTGCCCCGTTTGAGACATTTGAAAGCCATTAAGGCCAAGGGCTGCAAAGCAAGCCTGATAAAGAACAATGATCACTGCAGATTACCTGTGACTAGCAGTGGTGAGAAGGCCGAGCTGGTTCAAAAGCCCTGTGCCAACCCACGCACACTGGCTATGAGTAGAAATTGTCCTTCCTCCTCCATAGCAGAGCAGTGAGGAGGACAGACAGAAGAGATCTTCAAAGAGAAATGCGGGAATCAAGGCAGACAACAAGCGCTCAAGGTCTCCATACCTCGGAGTCTGGGTGTAGTTCCCCTCCTTCCACGCCCTCCCCCGCCTCCAGGAGGCCATGTCCTGGTTCCTCATCTGGCCCAGCAGAGCCGACCCTGACCTCACTCTCCTGCAAAGGATGGCGTTCCCCCCAGTTCTAGCTGGGGTCTCAATTCATGGGGGACATATTCACTCATGGTTTCATGCCAAGGTTATGAAGAGATGTGATTGAAAAATATAATGAATCTTAAAATTTAGGTTTAAAATTAAATAAAAGACACACTGTCATGAATCTCCCTCAAATTACCCTCCCTCACTTCAAACTCACCTACCCATCATTCTTGCCACTTTCTGCAGCAGTTCTGGGTCCTCCTTGAAGAGCACCTTTACTTAGCACATTCACAGCTGTCTCAGTCAATTGACGGCATTATCTTTCATGGTCATTTTGACTCTGGGAAAGAACCAGAAGTCACATGTGACAGATCGGTGAATAAGGTGATGAGGACACAGCTGGCATGTCTTCATGAGCCTACCTTCTCACTGGACAGCACTCAGCAGCAGCATTCCCCATATTTTTAATCATACCTCATAAAGACACTCATGAAAGTAGAGTTTCAGAACAGTTTCAGAAGTGGCAAGAACAATAAGATAAATATGTTCAAAGCCGGGGTGTTTTCTGAGGGAGATTCACGGTTATGTGTCTTTTATTGTGGTTTTTGGGTTTTGTTTTGTTTTTTTTTGTACCCGGGATCAAACTCACGATCTTGCATTTGTCAGGCAGGTGCTTATGCCGCTGAGCTAAATCCCTGGCCCCTTTTATTGTGGTTTTTTTTGTTTTTTTTTTTTTAAGGTCTGTTGTTCTTGCTTTTAGCTTTTGAACCAGGGTCTCACTGTGTAGTCCAGGCTGATATTGAACTCATTATGTAGCCCAGGCTGGCCTCAAAATCACAGTACTCCTCCTGCATCAGCCTTCCGAGTGCTGGAATTACAGGCACTCTCTATCTTTTCTAATCACTCTTTATATGTCTCCTCCTTTTCTGATCCAACACCCACATACGGGAGCTTTCTACTTACATGACCCACAGGTATCTGGAAACACCACCACCAAAACTTAACCCAAACTACCAAATCAACTCCTCTTCCTGCCAAAAGGCACAGCCATCTACTAGTGACCTTTCACCAATTAAGAGTCCTGTGGTTTCCACTCCTCAAAGACCCCCTAGAAGCACTCTCCCTGCAGTCCCACTGACACAGCCTCCACCTTGCACCTGCTCCTGTGCACTCAGCTCCAGGACGAGTTCTCCTTCCACATTCCTGCCACTCAGTGCCTTGTACCAAGAAAGGGCTTGGCAATAATCTCCGGGCAGGGACACAGCTCAGGGGCACAATGCCTGCCTCGCAAGTGCAAGGTCCTGAGTTTGATTCCCAGCACCAAAAAAAATAATAATAGTAATAATAATCATGTCAAGCTTTACTGCCTACTTTTTATGAGAATGGCACTGTTCTAAGAGCTACACACATACACACTGTAATGTATGATCTTCATAACATCTTCACTTTTAGGTGAGGAAATAAGGTGTAAGTCAGGTAGCATATTTGCCTGAGATCATAGTATTAAGCAAACCTGGATTCAAAACAAGGTGGCCTCCAGAGCCTATGCATTCACCATTAAGCTCTATGACTGCCTAATAAAGATGAGTTTGAGCAAAAAAATCAACCCCATCAAATGAAAGAATGAAAAGCACCTACAGAATTCTGCAATCAAAACATCAACAGAGAAGCAAATGAAATCCCTTTTGCCAGAGTGAAAGAGGCAGAAACCACATCACAAAGGCTAGGGAGGGAGAAAATGGCCCACTAAATAGCTACTGCTTAAAATATGCCACATATGCCAGGTGCTTCACATGCAACGCATTTTTTAATCTTCTACACTGCTAGGTAGATATTACTATCCCTATTTATTTATTATTTTGGTTTTTTGAGACAGTCTCACTATGTAATTCAGGCCAGCCTTAAAGTCACCACATGGCCCAGGTTGGCCTTGAATTCATGGCAATTCTGCCTCAGCCTCCCGAGTGCTGGGGTTACAGACATGTGCTGCCACACCCAAGTACTATCCCCATTTTAAAGAGGAAACAGAGTCAAGGAGGCTAAGTGAAATGGGCATCACACTGCAAACCAATGACAGACTTGGATTCTGGCCTAATCCAAGTGACCCCAACACAAGCAGGATTCAATTCAAACTCCAAGTTGAAAAAGCAAACCAATTTCACATGCCATTGGATACAATGTGGTATTTTAGTCATTAACTTCAGTAAAAAGAACAAGTTGAATTTATTTGAAATTTTAAACGTTTTAACTTATTTTTCATCAAGGGAATTCCTATCTCAGCATTCCTCCATCTGACCACAAAAGGAGTACAATCCTGTTTCTTCTTGTTTCTTAACCTCATACAACTCCTAGGGTAGAACTTTTACAATAACTCAAATTTTAATTGCTGCAAAAAGAATCTACAAAAGAAAACAAAGTTGAAACCTCGTCGTTAAACATGCAGTTTAGACAACACTAGTATTCTTACAAAGACAAAAAAGAACACAGGCTGGCATAATTACATGTCTGAGGGACATGGATTTAGCTCAGCCATGTAAGTGCTTGCCTGGCAAGCACAAAGTTGTGAGTTCAATCCCCCATACCAAAAAATAACATAACATAAAAATAATTACATGTCTCTAACCACTTATGCCCACAATTCATACCTTGGCTGACAATTAATGAATGTATTATTCCACTTTCAAAGTCATAACAAAATCATAGTACCTTCCAATATGGCCCTCCTCTTTTTAAAAACTAAATTCACTATTGTCCCAAGACTAAAAATAATTATCTTTGTCTTTTGGGGGGTTTTTGTTTTGCTTTGTTGTTTTGGTACAAGGGATTGAGCTCATGACCTCGAGCTTGCCAGGCAGGCACTTATGCCACTGAGCTAAATCCCTGGCCCCATCTTTTTGGTGTTTTTTAACTATCTGGCCTTCTTTTAAAAAAATTAAAGCCATTTATTAAAATTTAGTAATTTGAGGGGCCAAGGTTTTAGATCAATGGTGTAACTGCCTGCATAGAAAACACGAGGTTGTGAGTTCAATCTCCAGCACACACACAAAAAAAAATTTAATTTTAATAATTTGGACTTAACAGATAATTAACAAAATAAGTCATAACCAATGCTAACATTAACACTTAGGCTCAACTAGAAATCTTATGGTAAGGTCAAAATGCAGTATAAATCCTGGGAAATGTTTTAAAAACGGTGCTTGTGAGCAAATGAACCAAAACCCAACTGCTAAATGACAATGCTTCACAGACCATGTCGCGGGCTCCCCAGAATTATGCTTAAGCATATCATTATATACAGAAGTGCTACAGATCTCTTGCAAATTTATTTGCTTTCTACCCAGGGAACATAACTTAAGGATTTCCAATTTTATTAAAATAAAACTCACATGAACTTGCACTTTGCTAAAAAGTCAGTCTTTGTTTCTTTTTTACTTTAACTGGAACGTCAGGATATAAGAAATGTTTCAAACCCTTTTCCATGGTAATGGAATTCCACCGCGTGTCAGTACTGACAGACACAAGCCCTAGACCTGCCCTTCCTGGGTTATGATAAGCTATACTGAGTTCCCTGGTGAAACCATTCCTCTTCAGATGCTTCTCTGTAAAGGGATGAGATGGGACACTGGGTGGAGGGAAAGAGAAGAGTTAAACAGTGAGGACAGTGTGTTCCTGGTATGTTTTTAAAAAACCTAAGACTGAAGTCAGACAGGTCCTGAGACTAACAGTAATGTCCCAGAGCAGTGACATGGCATCTTGTTTGAAAGACTTCAAAAAAAGGCTTCAAAGGTTCTTCAACCATACTGAGTAAAACGCAAACCTTCTCTGTGAAGTAGACTGGATGTCGTGAGGAACACCCAGGAGACAACTAAAAAGCTTTCATTTATCATTTGCCCATAGCATTAGTTGCTGGGACCACACCTGAGCACAGCTCCTGCAAACTAAGCACGTGCCCCAGAACAACTTGCAGACCCCAAATTTAATTTCCCAATTACCAGACCTGAATGACAAGCAGTATCCTTTCTGCTGACCATAAGCCAAGAACTACTTTTATGTCACCAGCAGCTTAACAGAATGAGACAAATTTATCAAACACTGAACAATTCTTCCGAACCTGGATATCCACCAGAAGCCTGATGGGGTAACAGATGTTTCTCTGTCGTTAACATTTAACCTGTGACCAGCTGCTACTGCCAACACTTCAGGTACCCAGGGTAGGTGCTTTTCACTAACTGGCCCTGAAATCTGAATAGCTCCAATCCTCCTTGCTTTCCTTTTCCAGACCCAAATCATAACAAAACCCTAACAGCTGGCATACTCCTGTGGTAATTCAGTCCTGCCACATTTTATAGCCTATTACTCTAAGTTCATCGGCAGAAACTATATTTGGACTTAGCACTCTCTCGCTCTCTCTCCCTCCCTTTCTCTCCTTCACAAAGCAGCTGCAGTTAGAGCCCCAAAAGAGAATCAGCATTTGGTGACCTTAGTACCCACACGCCAGCTCCACAAATTTTCGTAGCACTTTTACTACAGAGTCAACACCACACCTCCTCAATCTCAGAGTAAATGCATCTGGAGTTGTGAAGTGACTGTTAGGTGCAAAACAGGCCTATTTCTTTCTAGAATCCTTAAATGAAACCGGAAAGCAAGCAGAGACTCTCCCCTGTTAAAACACAGATACCGCGTTCATACAAAATGGCACGCAGAAGCTGAACAAGAGCGATGAGAGGTACCGAAGGAGCAGATCAATTTACCACGATTCATCACCAGCTTCCGAGCTCTTCTCCCCACGGCCTCCCAGGGCTCCTCACCTCTGAGGCGAAAGCTGCGACCCTGGAGGAGCCACAACGCTGCCAAAGCGGGCTCCGAGGGAACTCGCCACTCCTCGCCTACCACGCCGCCGGGCCAGCCGAGCTCTAGCCGCGGCCGTCGGAGCGCCCTGGCCACGGGCCCCCGGCCGGAGGTCCCGCGGGGAAGGCGCTCGGAGGCTGCACGACGGCCGCCCGCGCCTGGGTCTGCTCCTGATGGTGCCGCCGAGGACCCCGGAATCACAGGTCCCGGGGGTACCCACAAGTCGCCCTCGGCTTGGGTTTACTAAAGCGTGCGTTAGGAGAAAAGCCCACCCCACCGCCGCCCTCGCCACCGCGGCGCCCTCGGCCCGCTTCCGGCTCCGGCCCTCGGCCGCGTCTCCCTCCGGCCTCCTTTCCCAGCTGTCTGATTTGCAAACGGGGTTTTCAGTACCGCAGGCTCCCGCAAGTCCAAAACGGAAAACAACCAACAAGCCCTCCGCGCCACCCTCGGAGGACAGAGGCCCGGCTCCCTGCGCGCCGGGCGCCGCCGCCCGCCCCGGCCCGGCCCGGCCCGGCCCGCGGGGCGAACCCGGGTGCGGTGACAGCGCGGCGGGCCCGACCCCCAGCCCGCGCCTCGGCCCGGCCCCTCCCTCCCCGGCTCACCCCGCGAGGCGGCAGCGGCTCCCCGCGCCCGGCCCGGCCCGGCGCCTCGCTGCTCCTCAGGCGCCCGCGGCCGCGCTGCGCTCACTGGCGGCGGCCCGCGGCGGGCCCGGGGCCGCTCCACACCATCCTCCCCGCCGCGCCGGGGGCAGCGTCCGGCTCCGCAGAGCCGGCCCAAGGTCCAGAGGCCGGCCCGGCTCCCCCCGCCGCAGCGACACGAGCTCCGCGCTGACTCCCGCTGCCGTGGTTTCCGGGTGAGGGGAAGGAGGAAAAAAACCCACAAAAAACAAAAACGCCACGGCCAACGTTACCGTTGACCTCTGACACTGCCGACCGACGACGGAGGCGCGGCCGGGACAAGATTCCTCAAACGAGGGAAGGAGACCCCGCCCCTTGGTTGGGACACGTCAGGGCGTTTGTGTACGAAATCCGTGATGGACACTTGCAGGTCTGTGAGGGTGAAGAGTCCGGTCCTGTGCGGGTGCGCGCGCGTCTCTACGTGTGCCCTATTGTGTCAGTGCGCATGTGTGCAAGAAGTACTTGTGGTGCACTGTGTGTCTGTGTGTCATGTGTGACAGGTGTGCAAGTGTAGTGTGTGCATGTGTATGTGCATGTGGGGGACGCAGATGTATGTGAGTGCAGTGTGTCCGTGCTTGTGTTTCTGTGCATGTGTGACTCATGGCCTATTTAAATATAATCTTACATGTACAGTCATGTTGTGAAACAATCGGCATTATCCAGTACACATTAGAAAAGATAAACTACTCTGGGAGACTGAGGCAGGAGGATCGCAAGTTTAAGATAAACCTAACCAATGTAGCGACTTGACAAGATCCTGTCTCCAAGAAAATTTTTTAATTAGTTGTTTATTTTATTTTATTTTTTGATTTTCGGTAATAGGATCTTGCTATATAGTTCAGCAATATAGGCTAGCCTTGAACTCACTAAACAGCCCAAACTCATGGTGATCCTCCTGCCTCAGTCTCCCAAGTGCTAGGAGTACAGGTGTGTACCACCACACCTAGCTCCAAAAAAAAGTTTGTTTGAGGGTTGAGGTTGTTGCTAGGTGTGGTGTCACATGCCTGTAATCCTAGCATTTGGGAGGCTGAGGCAGGAGGATCACCATGAATTCGAGGCCAGCCTGGGCTACATAAGTGAGTTCAAATCCAGCATGCACTACATGGATAGACCTTATCTCATTAAAACAAAAAGCAAAAATATAAGAGGATGTCATTCCGTTGTTAAGGCCCCGCATTTAATCCCCAGGATCAGAATGAGAATATTATCCTAGAAGCAGTGATGGCGAACCTTTTAGAGTTTTCAGTGATAACAAACAGCCCACTGAGGTACAAGTACAAATAGGTTCACCATCCCTGCTAGAAAAACACTTGAATATGTGCCCAAATAAACTTACTGATATTTATATTAGCATCATTTGGGGGCAAAAATAGATGTCCATACAGTTAAATGTAAGAAAAACAAAACAAAACAAACACCCTTTGGTATAATCCTTTATAATCAAATACAGTGAATAGTGAAAATTCTTGAGTAAAGCCCCCACAAAAATGAAACCTGATCTCAGGCTATCACATTGAGAGAAAGCAAATTACAAAGCAATCCATTATATCCAAGCATGGTAGTGCCTGCCTGTCATCCCAGCATTCAGGAGGCTGAGGCAGGAAGACCACAATGCCAGTTGGAGGCTAACCTGGACCATAGCAAGACCCTGTCTCAAAATAAACAAACAAAAAATGATGGGCCAAATTTGCAAGCAACATGAGAACAAGGTGCATGAATTAAATGTTGAATATTAAGGGCATGAGCTGGGGAGAAGCCCAGGAGACTTTAAGGAAAGTGTTCTTTTTCTTAAGGGTGATGTGCAGTTACTACGGGGCTATGTTTTAGACGGGCCACCTGTTTTGCATCTACGAAAGATTTAACAACAAAAAATGATGCTATCCCCTATTGAACTAGAATGTTGCCTGTATATAAAGACAGCCTATCACATTAGGTAGAAGAGGTACTAAGTGTCTTCATTTTTATTTTTATTTTTGAAAAAAAAATTCCTTAATACAGTATTGCCCTGTGAACTACATACAGTACCAAAGTTCACACAGGGAAATGCTCCTGATGTAGCAGAAAGAAAAAACTTCAACTCACAAAGGCCTCGGGAAGGCGCGTTTCCCAGGCTCAGGCGAGGACAGTGCCCAGCAAGACGGGCTTCTCACCCCAGCTGATCCCTGTCCTGACTGCAACCATTGCTCCCTCTGTGGCAGATTTTCACAGCTCTTCCACTGCGTTTGGGGTGTGCATTGCACAGTGACCCAGAGCTTACTTTCCTGCTGAGGACGGTAGCCCTTCCTGCTGTTTTTTGGGTTTTTTGTTTGTTTTTGTCTCTTTGAGACAGTGTTTCACCATGAATCCAGGCTCACTTTATAACCCAGACTGGCCTAATTCTCAGCAATCCTCCTGCCTCAGCCTCCTGAGTTCTGGGATTACAGACATGTGCCGCCATGCCAGACCCCTTTCTGCTGTTTTGAAAACTGCTTCTAGTCCGCCACCACATCCACAGATACCACTGCAGGCAGCACCAGGTGTCCTCCACCAAAACTCACCCACTTTGTGAGCTCATCGCTTGACTGTGACTGTCCACTCTAACTTCCAGAATTTTTCCCCTTCCCACAGCCACCATAGCCACTGCCAGCGAAACTTCCTCCACGCCTTGTCACCACCGTGTCCCCACTGCTACTGTGAACGCATCCACCACCTTGGTCTCCATATCCTGGTCCGCTGTAGCTTCCTCTCACCTCCGTAACCACCTTCACAGCCACCACCTCCAGCCCCACATGTTTCCACCGTGGTCACCCCTGCCACCCACGTCTCCTCCCTGCCCCAGGGGCGGCCAGGTCCCTTCAACACTCCGCCCATCTGCCACGGCTTCTGTGGTTTTGATCGTGGCACGTGTTTCAAAGCCGTGTCTCCAGTTATATTCTGCTGTTTCTTCTTACACACAACACACACCTTCATCCTGCTAGATGGGCGTCACGCTTTCCAGAGCCCCTCCCCAAGGGCTCCCTTTGGTTCCATCATGAGCCTCGTGTAATATAGCCTATCATCCCGGCATGTGGGAGGCTGAGGCAGGAGGACTGCTGTGAGTTTGTAGCCATCCTGGGCTACAAAGGGAGTTCAAGGCCAGCCTGGACTCCATAGCAAGACCCTGTCTCAAACAAAACAAAAGGAAACAAGCGGAAGTCACAAAACCAATGCTCCTGGAATAATTAGTTGGAGGTTTCTCACTACCACACAATCTGTGTGTCACATTCCTCAAAATAGTCCCTTAAACTATCACGTGTCCTTTTGACTGTCAGACTATCAATAAGGAGCTTTCTTGTGTGTGGTATGGCACGTGTGTGTGTATGTGTGTGTGTGTGTGTGTAATACTGGGGACTGAGCCTATGGCCTTGCCTTTGATTGTAGTTACATCCCCAGCTCTTTGTATTTATTTTGAGACAGAGCTTTGCTAAGTTACCCAGGCTACACCCAAACTGATGATCTTCCTGCCTCAGCCTCCTAGAGTGCTGGGATTCCAGGTGTGCACTACCACGCCTGACTCAACGAAACCACTCTGATTCCTGCTCCCCAGCCCGGGCTGGGGAAGACTTGGGTGTGGCTGGACCTGGAGCTCAGGGTGGGACCAGTCACTTAGCATCTTAGTCCGGGTCCTGTCTAAATGTCAGCATCAGGACGGAGGCCGAGTATGGGCTCCAAATAGATCTTTTAACAAAGATACCTCTCAAAAATGTATGGCAAGTTACTATGCAAAGCTGCTCGCCTCCCCATAGGAAGTAGCCGGCTGGAAGCTAGAGCTTCCGTCCCCAGGATTGTACCTTTCACCTTTGAGTCTCCAGGGCTCCTTCCTCTTGCGGGAAGTGGTGGCTAGATGGGCGTGGTGGTGCACACCTGTCACCTCAGCATTCGGGAGGCTGAGGCAGGAGGATTGCGGTGAGTTAGAGGGCAGCCTGCACTACATTATGAGACCTTGTCTCAAAAACAAGCCAACAAAAAAAGTGCTGGCTGTGGCCTTGGAGCTGGCGAGAGATGCGTTTAGTGGCAGTCTCCACGTGTCCACTTCCATGCACATTTTCAGCTTGGCAACTTCAGATTAAATTTAAACTTGGGCTGTGAAGGTGAAGGACAAGGTCAGGCTCACTGTGCCAGGATAACTAGAAGCTGTCACAAGTTAATTAAGATAAATTTTGTCTATTCTGAGCACACTGTCATTCAAGTAGGAAAAGGAAAAAAAAAAAACCTGCCTTCCTGCTTATGTGATGAACTTTTTTTCTAAAGAGCTGTTAGTGAGTATCTGCCACTTGGTAGAACATCAGACTCGGTACATATTTGTTAGCTCAGAGCTGGTTTGGTTGAGCGCACACCTGTCATCTGGGCACCTGGGAGGCTGAGGCAGGACGATTGCCATGAGGTTGGAAGCCAGCCTGGCTATGCAGAACTTTTCTCAAAAACCCAATAATTAATCAGTTGTTGGGGCACATTTCATAGAATAAGAAATACGAACCCCAACACAGAGAAAAGGGTGTCACGGGTAATAAGGGCCTCGCTGAGGGTAAGCGGAGAGCTTCCAGGCAGGGAGGTGTGCAAAAGTACGGAAAGGAAAGAGAGATTTGGGGTCTGGGCCGGGCTCTGTGACCTCGTGTCCCTTGTGCCACAGCAGGCACAGTGACGCCAGCTCACCCAGACTGGTGAAAGCCTGCCGACCCCACAGACCATAACGTGCTCTCAGGGGTAAATTCCTGCTCATTCCGCCAGGTGCGGAGCTGGCCTGGGCAGTAGCTACAGGTCCTGTGGGGCCCAAGGCCTGGTCACAGGGCGACACACACCCACTAACACAGCTGCTCTGTAGCTGTGAATTCAAGGCGGTTTGGGGCAGGTTGTCCCCCCCCCCAATTATTTCCTGTTGCTGTTGAGACAGATGCTGGCACCCCTCGTCTCCGAGACCCACGGAAGGCTTTGTCGCTGAGGCTGCTTGCAGGAATCTGCCTACAGGGCTAGCAAAACAGTTTTAAAAAGCGTAAGTTGCTGGGCACAGCAGCAAACGCCAGGAATCTCAGCACTCTGGGAGGCTGAAGCAGGATTGCAAGTTCCAGCCCAGCCTATGCCATTTAGCAAGATCCTGTCTTAAAATAAACATTTCCAAGAGAACCGGGAATGTAGCTCAGTGCAAAGCCCTGGGTTCAATCTCCTGTACCACAAAAAGTAAAAAAAAAAAAAAAAAAAATTGTATTTCAACTATTTTGAGCCCTTTATTAATAGAGCTTGATGACCCAAGAGAGACATGGACTGTTCCCCTTGTCTCTCACCGGAGGACTAGAGCTTATTGGTACCCAGCCTTCCCGCGCACCCTGCTCTGAGACAGCTTTTACTGTGAGATACATGTCTACCTTAATGCTGCTGTTATGGTGTAATTTTTTTCCTGTAATGAACTGAAAATTCCTTAGCATTGGTTTTGGGGGCCCTTTGAGTCAGCCTTAGCAAGGAGCCCCGTTAGACACTATGTAAGCACCAGTGTTAGATAGCTGGTGTCCTAAGTGGGGTTGACTGGCAGACTTCTACTTATTCTTTAAAAAATATAGCTAATTAAAAATATGACATAATTCAGGGCTGGGGATTTAGCCCAGCGGCATAAGTGCCTGCCTTGCAAGCACACAGTCGTGAGTTTGATCCCCAGTACCAAAAATATAAATAAATAAAATAAAAATATGACATACTTCAGAAAGAAAAAGGATGATTTTGAAAAGGAATGAAAGTGAACAAGCAGCCCTTGGCTTGAAAGAAGCTGAGGCAGGAGGACTGCTTGAGCCCAAGAGTTCAAGACCAGCCTGAGCAATACAGCAAGAAACTCACCCTTTAATATAAAAAAAAATAAACTAAAAAGAGTATTCAAGTGGAGTAGTAGTCACTTTATAAAAAGATCAGGTAGTAGAAACCTTTTTAAACAACCTGCTATGGTGAATGTAATCATTATGCACTGCAACTGTGCTAATAAAAATTTCTTAAAATTTGAAAATTAAAAAAGTATAGTTCCAGGCTGGGATTTAGCTCCTCAGTTTTAAGCACCTGCTTGTCAAGTGCAAGGTTGTGAGTTTGATCCTTGGTGCAAAAAAAAAAAAAAAAAAAAAAAGTGTAGTTCCTCAGAAAGTTAAATACAGAGGTACCATTTGACCCAGAAATGCCACTCCTAGAGACCTACAATGACTGAAAATTATGTCCAAGTGAAAACTTATATGTGAACATTCCTAGCAACATCTTAACAGCCAAATTGTGGAAACTACTGAAGCACTGATCATCTGATGAATGGAAAAACCAAATGTGGTAGATCCATTCAATGGAATTTATTCAGGCACAAAAAAGAATGAAGCATCCATACATGCTACAGAACACATGAACACTGAAGACATGGTCCTCCCTTCTTGCCCTCAGTGGTAAGGCCTTCTCTGAGACTAAGAGTGAATCACCAATCTCAATAACATCAAGAAATAATGCTGAGCCAAGGGTGGTGATACTTGTCTGTTATCCCAGCACTTGAGAGGCTGAGGCAAGAGGATAACACTGAGTTTGAAGCAGTGCTGATAATCTGTGTGTTGTGCTTTGACAGGGGCTTGGGTGAGCTCTGAGCCCAGTGGAAGGAGCCCACATGGGACCATAATTTGTCCTTGGATAGTGCTTTACGGTTTGTGGATTTGGAGAAGCCACCTGAATGGTTGGTTCATGACTTTCTAACTTCCGCCTAAGTTATGAATGTCAGATCTGGGTCTGGAGGTGGGAATGGTCAGGTCATCCCCTCTTCCCAGTTAAGTCCAGGGCTTCCCAGCACCCCAGGGTAAAGGAGGAGCCGCTAAGTGAAGAGAAGTGGACATGGAAGAGACGTGAAGGGCCCCATGGCCGGAGGTGAGGAGCCTGACTGGAAACTGGTGCCAGGGGATAGATACAAAGGAGGCAGAGACACCACATGATTGAGAGTCTGCGGCCTTTCCAGAAGCAGGTGGTGGGCAACTGTCAATTAGAAGACGGTAAACAGCAGCCTCCCGGGTCAGTGTTCTATTAAAATCGGACTTCTTCCATCCTCTCGTGGTTTTTGGTTGTATTTTGCTTTGCAGTACTAGGGACCGAACCCAGGTCTTTACACTGAGCCACATCCCCAATTCTTTCTCTGTTTAATTTTTAAAATTTTTGACACAGTCTCGCTAGGACGTCCAGGCTGGTGTTGAACTCGAGAGCCTCCTGCCTCAGCCTCCCAGAGTGCTGATAGCACAGGTGTGCACCACCACGCACAGCTAAACTTTGACGCTTTTAGGCCAGGCACACATCCATATTCCCAGGTACTCAGGAGGCCGAGGCTCAGAAGTTGGAGGCCAACTTTTTGCTCAAAAAAGAGCAAAGAAAAACGTTGCAGATGTAACTCAGTAGCAGGAAGTTCACCTAGCAGGAGGAAGGAGAATAAAGGGAAAGAGAAAAAGAAAAAAATTTACTGTTTTCTTTGAAAAGTATCATGCTAAGTGAAAGTAACCATGCTTTATGTGATTGCATTTCTATGAAATGTTCAGAATGCACAAAGCTAGCACCACGGGAAGTAGATTAGTGGTCACCCGGGTGTGAGGTGTAAAAGAGAACAAGGTTTCTTTTCTTTTGTTGAGACAGGGTCTCGCTGTGTCGTACAGGCTGGCCTCAAACTGAGCAATCCTCCTGCTTCAGCCTCCCCAGTTCTGGGATGACAGGTGTGCACCACCACACCCAGCACAGGATTTCGAGAGTGATGAAAGAGTTCAAAAATTAGATTGCAATGAGAGTTACACCACTTCATCACTGCAGTAAAACCCATGTAATGTACATTTCAACTGGGTGATCTATATGTACATGCACTACAGCTAAACAAAACCATAAAAAAGCTAAGGCTTTACAAAAGAAAGAAAAATAAAACAAGAAATGACATAAATTTTAGGCTCTAATCAAGTGGAAACCTTTAGCCAGTTATTTTTTATTTATTTACTTTTTTGAGACAGGGTCTTGCTGTGTTTCCCAGGCTGGCCTTAAACTTCTGGGCTCAAGGGAAATCCCTGCATCAGCCCCCCCAAGTAGCTAGGAATACAGATAACCACCACCTCAACCCCCAACAGTAATAACAAAGCCAAGGCCCATAACTGGTGCACCCATGAAAAACACTATACGATATATGGGAAATGGAGGTTTTTGTTGGGAGGGAACCAAATAATCAATGATAGATTTGTTGTCGTTGTTGCGCTATTAGGGATTGAACACAGAGCCTTTGCTCTCAAGCTACCTCCCCAGCCCTGTCCTGTTTCATTTTCTGAGATGCGGTTATTAGATTGCCCAGACTGGGCTCAAACTTCAGATCCTCCTGTCTCAGCCTCCGAGTGCTGGGATCACAGGAGCGCACCACCACACCCGGCTCTCACTGGCTTTTTGTTAAGGGAACCCACACTTGTCTTCTGGCAGTGAAACAAGTGTTCAGGAGTGGGATTCAGTAGCAGAAACTTAAACCAGACACCTTCACTGCACACAGCTCATTATTCTTTTAAAGGGGGCAGGTTCCAGCCCTCTAACATTCCCTGCTCCAATGCCACATGGCCGGCTGGCCTGAGTGTGCCTCACAGGCATCAGTTCCCCATGTTGCAGGCAGCAGCAGGTGGCAGGGGACATACAGTGGCTGAGCCTTGGGGACTTTGCCAAAGGAATCCATTTCCCTTTAAGTTCATACTAAGTAGATGTTGAGAAGCTCCCCCACCATCTTAGGTACTTTTCTTGTTGCTGAGATAAAATACCTGACAAGTTAAAGGAGGAAAGGTTTATTTAGCTCACAGTTTGTGGAGGTTTCAGTCCATAGTCAGCTGGCTCCAAGGTACCTGGCATGGCGACAGGCATCTCAGAGGAGAGACAGTCCATGGCAGGCAGGCAGGCAGGTGAGAGCACATTAGTTTTCTTTTATACCCTAGGGCGGGTGTACATGTGCACCCTTAATCTCAAACCAATCGGTGCACTGATTTAGTAATCACACATCCTTGGTCCCAGCATCACACGCTCTAGATTCAGTCACCTCTGAAAAATGCCCATCTTGCTGGGCGTGGTGGCTCACACCTATAATCCCAGAATTTGGGAGGCTGAGGCAGGATGATCGTTTCGAGTTCAAGACTAGCCTAGGCTACAAAGTGAGCTCAAAAGCCAGCCTGAACTGCATAGAGAGACCCTGTCTCAAAAAGACAAAAAAAAAAAAAAATCCCCATCTGTGACTACATGAGGCCTTGGTGGGACATCTAACACAAACTGTAACACTCTTTCTTTTCTTTCCTTTCTTTCTTTCTTCCTTTCTTTCTTTCCTTTCTTTCTTTTCTTCTTTTTTGCTTGCTTGCTTGCATCTCTCCCTATGGTGGGGAGCCTTCACATTGAGCTACAACCTCAGCCTTTTTAAAAATTTTTTTTTAAAACAAGGTCTTGCTAAATCTCTAAGTGGCCCAGGTTGAGCTCCAACTTGCAATCCTCCTGCCTCAGCCTCCGAGAGTGCTGGAATTACAGTCTGCACCACCACCACACCCAGCCTAAGAAGTACTTAATTTTTTATAAAGCCATTATCAGTTATCGTTGGTTGCTATTGGCTTTAAACAAGCTCGCCTTATTAGTATCCTTCAGATGAGGAGGCCGGTCGGGCAACATGGGAGGCAGTGGACTACATCCGGGGCTGCTTCCCGCCCCACTAGGACTCCAGCTACTCGGCCCGCAGCTGGTGGAGCCAGCTTTTCCTCTTCTGCCTCCTTCTTGGCTTGGAGGCTCCCTGTGATCCACCCTCCACCCTGCACCCACCCACCGCTGTCACCCCCCTCACCCTGATCCCGCCATTCCTGTGGTGTGACATAGCTGCCATCACCAGTGACATGTGTTGTTTTGTCACTCAGCCGCCTGCCCTTTGATAGGTTTTTCCTCACGTAGAGCTGCCGCTGGTGCTGGTCAGTGCCCCCTTGTGTTAATTTGGCAAATGCACCAGTCAAACCTCCCGCCCCTAGAGGCTGGTGTAGAGGCTCCTCCTATCATCTGTCAGGGTGTCATTCTGCCCGCCCCTTTGGCTCCGCCTCTATTGGGTTTCTGAGCATGTGCAGAGGCTCCTCCTATCAGCTGTCAGGGTGTCATTCTGCCCGCCCCTTTGGCTCCGCCTCTGTGAAGTCCCAGATAAAAACGCCGTGCTTGTTCCTGAAGCATATGAAGGCTGCCAGGCCTCTCCTCAGCAGCCCTCCCGTGCCCTAAATAAGGCCTGTATACCTCCCTTCTGTTCTCTGCCTTCTCTCACATGGCTAAAAACACATACACCCTTGAAATTCGCCCGTGTCCTTGTGAGTCAAGAGGCATCTCTGACGGTCCCAGCCTGCTCCTTTTGTGCAGATGCGCCAATTTGCTCGCCCACTGCCCCCAGAAGGCCACACAGAACATTTCTACTTTGGAGCCACTCAAAATAGAGGTGCTGGCTGGGCGTGGTGGCACTTGCCTGTCATTCCAGCACTTGGGAGGCTGAAGCAGTGAGTGCAAAGTCAGCCTACGCTACATAGTAAGTTCAGGGCCAGCCTGCACTACAAAACAAGACCCTGTCACACAACAAAGCAAAACAAAACAAAAACCACAAAACAGAGGTGGCCTGGTGGCAGTTGCCTGTCATTCCAGCACTCTGGAAGGCTGAAGCAGGAGGACTGCAAGTTCAAACAGAGTCTGGGAAACTCAGTGATTTAGCCATACTGTGTCTCACAATAAAAATTGAAAGAACAGCTGGGACATGGCTCAGTGGGAAGACTCTGGGTTTCACTCCCAGCTCCCCAACACACAGCAGAAGTGCTAGCAGCCTTTGGGTACCCATTACCACAGGAGCTCACAGCTTTGATTTACATCTCCTAACCCTGCAGCCTCTTTTCCTGAGCAGATTCTCCTTTGGAGAAACGGTAGCTCAAGTCTTCTGTCAACTTTTAATGGCTCTGAAGCATGTTGTCCTGTTGTAGGAAGACTTTCTATATTTTGCTTGCTCCACCCCCCTCCCCCAATTCAGTACTTGGGGTTGAGGCCAGGGCCTTCACATTGAGCTGCGTCCCCAACCTTTTTATTTTGGGGTTTGGTTTGTGTCTTAGTTAATTTGCTCTCATTGCTGGGAGAAAATACCTGACACCCAAAATGAAGGAAGGAAAGGTTTATTTAGCTCACAGTTTGTGGCAGTTTTAGTCCGTAATCAGCTGGCTCCAAGGTAGGGTGGTGTGGCACTGGGGCAATGCTTCAAGGTGGCAGAAGACAGCAAAAGCAGTAAGAGCTAGAGTGGAGGAGAACAAGCCTATTCTCCTTCCTTATATTGTAAGCGGCTCCCAGGGGGCGGTGTAGCACTCACAATCTCCCTGCCCATCTCTTGCACAGGACAAGGATGTTTACAAAGTGAGCCTCTTGGACCCCTGCTGAGTTAAAGGGATAAACTTCTCAAGTTGAAACAATGTATCAACCATTAGTTTGGTTTTGTTTTGTTGAGACAGGGCCTCCCAATGTAGTTCAGGCTGGCCTCATAAACTCAAGCCCATCCTCCTGCCTCAGCCTCCTGAGTGTGTCCCAACCCTCTTAAAGATTTTTTGAGACAGCATCTTGCTCAGTCACTAAACTACAGGTGGGCAAAACAGGACACCCATGCAATGAAGTGTTCATAATGAAAGCAAGCAGCTATGGGCACTCACCACAGTGCCAGTGGCTCTGCCTGGAAGGAACCTGGCCTACAAGTTCACGTACAATGCTGACGACATTTATGTCACCTCCACTGAGGTGGTGCATTATGGGTACGGGTTTCAGGGGCATTACTGGACATGATTTGGGGTGAATGTAAGTCATCAAATTTCTGGACTGGATACCCAACGACACAGTTTCTGGATGGCCCAGTCACGGCACATGGATTTTTATAAGAAACTGCTGGGCCTTTCTGCACTTCACAGCCCCATCAGGGGCCTGCAAGGGCCCCGCTGTCTCTGTCCCCGTTAGGCCGAGAGCCTCTCTGTGCACTGTGCTCCCAGCACAGGTGCCACACCGGTGAGGCAGGTGGCATGGGAAACACACGTCCTGGACCACATGCCTTGAGCTGCCCAGGACACAAGTGCCCCCATCTGCCCACCACGTGGCCCACCTCCTCCTCGGGTACCCACACTTTCTGGCTGCGTTCTTCTCTGACTTTGCCTAATAACCCTGCCTGCGGCCCTCACACACACATCCAAGTGCTTCTTGAGAGGGCGTCGAGAACCTGCCTGGAGTGAGCTAAAGGCTCCACCTCGTTAGGTATGATGAATGTATTTAGTGTCTATCCTCAGTTCTCTACACGAAGCTCCTAAGACCCGTGGACTTCCCCAAGTCACAACAAGGCCCCTTAGTGTCACATTGATGTATTTAGCAGTTGCTTTCCTGTGGTTCAGACGCAATACCCAATGGCCACAACATAAAGGAGAGTTTTATTCTGGTGCCTTGGTAGAGGTTTCAGGCCACAGTCAGGGCCCCAAGGCAGGGCAGAGTTGTGGCCGCAGCAGCTGCCTTCTCACCAGACACCTTACTACAGCAAGGCAGCCAGTGTTCCAGACATCCAGTCACTTCCCAGCCCCCAGCTGTGAGCGTGTGAGGATCTGGGGGGGACATCTGCACATAACCTTGACATCTGAGCTTATCCTAGTGGGGCGACTTAGCACAGGGCCTGAGACATCTCTGGTGAGGCCGATCCCCACGCCAAGTCATGGGAGGGCTGGGCCTCTCAGGGCCCCAACCTTCACCCCAAATGGCGCTGCCTGTCCAGGCCAGGGCTCACTGTGGTGAGTCACCCTGCCAAAGACAGCATGGGTGTGGCTCCATCAGACTTCACTTACAAAACACTAAGTGCAGGATAAAATGAAGAATTTCAAGACGTCAGCTGCAGAGCACTCTCATGAATTCTGCCCCATATTGCTAACTGGTTAGTAATGAATACAGAAAACTGGTTAGTTAGTATTGAGTTGTTTTATAGCTACTTTACCATCTCTCAGTGCACTGTTTCGGTGACAGGTCTCTTAGGTTTGCTACATAGAAAAATCACTTAGAAATAATGGTTTCCACTTGCTCTAGGTCATTTTACCCTGGCAGCCACCTCTTGAATCGGGTACTTTTGTTACCCGCCCTTTCACAGCAGAGGTGACTGGAATGGGAGGGATTTGTCCAAAGAGCTCACATAAGACATCGAGTCAAATTCAATACCAATCCAAGGCTTTCCGCTCCAAAGTGATTACTCCATCCTTTACTTCCATGTCTGAAGACTGCGTCCTGTGTTAGAACTTCCAGAACAGTAACTGTGGTGATAGCAAACACTGTATTCTTGTCTCCATTTCGAATTTTAACTGAGAAAGTCTCTCACGTTCTGTTTTTAAGTATGATAAAGATGGTAATGTGAGAATCTTAGTAATGATGTGTATTCCTCTATCAAAGACCCCTCCAATCAATCTATTGGGAAGACAATGGATCATGAAACTTTATTGATAAGGCTTCCTTCCCAAAGGTGTATTCCGACCACATTTACAGCACATAAAATATCATAGTTGTTGGGAAACAGAAATTGGCCATTGTGTTGACACTGACTTAGGAGAAATACAAGCCTCCTATCAAAAGCAGGCTCATATCTGAAGAATTTGATCAATGTGAGACTGATAAAATCTTAATTCAACACCTGAAGATTGGTAAGAAACTCAGAGGTAAGCTTTTGTGAGAGGCCGATGCGTATTTTCTTCTTTTGAGATGGGGTCCTGTTGTGTCACCCAGGCTGATTCTGAACTCGGCCTCCCGGGTGCAGGGGTTACAGATGTGCATCATCACACCTGGTTGATAGCCGTATTTTATTAAATGAACATAATGTACAACTAAAAGCACTGTATTTCCAGAGGAATTAAGACTCTGCGTACCTGAATTAGCACCTAGAAAGTATATAGAAAGTAGGAAAAAAGAAGGGGAAAGCTAATGAGATCATCTGGGCAGAGGTTATTTTAAGAGAAGAGTCTCACTGGTGCTAGACAGTAACTCTACCTCCCACAGGAGCTCGGTGACCAGCGGACCCTGCTGCTTTGTGTCTGCAGTGCTGTGTGACTAAGTGTCACACCTGGTGGATTTTACATGTAAACTTAAATAAAGGATGTCATGTTTCATGCCCACCCCAGTTTTCTTTTGTGCCTTTTTTAAACAGTGTTTTGCTATGCAGTTCAGGCTGGTCTCAAACTCTCAGTGATCTCCTGTCTCAGCCTCCAGAGTGCTGGGATGACAGGTGTGCACCACTGCACCTGGCCCCATCCTAGTTTTCTTCCACAATGATTTCAATATACATTGTGGTGTGCTCTTGGGGGAGACACTGGGAAAGCACTGCTGATGGATGTGACCTTGTTCAAGAAGGGGGTTCTGGGGAATCCTCCATAACTCATAAGGACACTGACATCTGCAGAAGTCACTGACTGGGTATGGTCAGGCTATGAAAAACTTCCCCAGGACCAGGAAAGGCTATACACTGCATGGGGCCTGGCTACTATGGTGCTGTTCCCAAACATGACCTTTGGTCATATCACACTGACCACAGATGGACAGTGACCTGGCTCACCAGAGAGACTGGTGGTCCTTAAGCAAGAGTGACTTTGCTCCCAGAAGCCACTGGGAGTGTGCAGGGGCGACTTTTCACAATGCCAGGGACTGCAGGCATCCATAGGGACCGAGGGCAGGGATGCTGCTAAGCGCACTGCAGTGTACAGAGTGACCCCGCCACAGCAATCTTGAGTGAGCGCTGGGGCTGGAGGACGGGAGAGCTCTACACAATGTCACTGTCACCTCATGTGTGCCTGAGGCCCTGCCCTTCGACCTAGGACCCAGAGAAGGACCTGACCCTGAGGGGCTGTGACTGCCAGGCTGGGAGCCGCCCAGGCTGCCGAGGAACGTGCATCAACACGGCAGCTGCTCGGGCGACATGAGGAAAGGGTGCCCAAGGCGGCATCCCAGCTCCTTCGTTCTGAACTGAAAAACTCACACGTGAAGCGCCGCGCGCTATAGATGCCACTCCTGTTTTCTTTTACATATTTACAATTATACATATTTACGCATCAATATACCTTCTATCTTTACATTTATAAAATTATTTCAAAATGTGGGGACAGTGGCAACACTGAATTCCCTTCAACATCACTCTGGCACTGGTTTGTTTTCTCCTTGAAAAGGTAATCATTTACCCAAGTGAAACCACAGGGAACACTTCAGGGGAAAATCAGAGGAAAAGAATTTTTAACCAGAATTTTCACATAAGCCTTAGATGGATCCATTTCAGTAACTCAAATAAATAATATTTTATTATTTACTAAGCTTCCCCTGCCAGGAAAAAGAAACAAAACAAACTAAACAACCCCCAGCGCATGTACCTTAAAATGCTCTGACGCTTGTAAGCAGTTAAGCTGTGCTCTAGACCCGTCAGAGGACGTGGAAGGGCCACCTGTGAGTCAGGCTCCCGCCAGTGGCATCACCCCGCGTACACCTGAGGTTGCAGCGGGGGCGGAAGTTTGTCGTTCTCTACGTTTTCCGAGTCTATTGCTGCTAGCGGCTGGGCTGTGGGCTTGATTTCAAGTGGGTATTTTTCAACAATGTCTTGCACCTCTTTTGCAATCCCATCCGTCCAATCTATTAGGTCTTTTTCAAGTTTCTTGGCTTCATTCATGATCCTTTCCTGCCGTTCATTCAACTGAGACAGGAGATCCAAGTTCTTATACATCTGCTTGACGCCTAAGCAGGCTTCCGGAGCCCAGCTCTCAGGTTCCTGCTTCCTGGGAGAGGTCTGGCCAGACATGTAGCGATCGAAATCCTCCTGACTTAAATTCAGAGACTGGGCATCTAATTTCTCAATGAAAGCCACGGCACAGCACTGCAGAGGAAAGAGAATATTGTTAGGTGTGAAAAGCTCTAAGTACTCAAATCATTTTTTAGACTTATTTTTGCAGTACTGCAGATTGAACCCAGGGCTTTTGTACTCTTCAGCTCTCCTTTCCTTTCCTTTCCTTTCCTTTCCTTTCCTTTCCTTTCCTTTCCTCTCTCCTCTCTCTCTCTCTCCCTTTCTCCCTTTCTCCCTTCCTCCCTCCCTTCCTCCCTTCCTTCCTTCCTTCCTTCCTTCCTTCCTTCCTTCCTTCCTTTTCTTCCTCAGGGTCTCATTAAGTCACTAAACTGCCCAGGCTGTACTTAAACTTGAAATCCTCCTGCCTCAGCCTCCCAGAGTGCTGGGATTACAGATGTGCACTACCTTGCCCGGCTTCAAACAGATTGTTTTTCAAGGGTTTTTTTAAAAATCTTTTTTGTTATATAGAATTTAAAACAGAAGCAAAAGTAGGCAAAGAGTAATAAGTCTCCCTGTCTTTTGGCTTGAAAAATCACCAACTCATAGTCACTTTCCCTCCACACCCTGCGCACTCCAGGATGAGCATCCGGGAGTCCCCTGCAAGGGCACCATAAAGCCATCCCTCAGCCTGTCAGACCACCACACCCCCAAGACACCAGGGCCACTGGGTGTCGGCAAGAGATATTTTACCATCAAAAGGCCAAAGGAAGAACTTTGAAATGAGACCCCCTGAGGTCACGGTTACCTCTGTTACATAAAGCAACAGGAGAGTCACCCGAACTCTGTAAAGTGCTGTTTCTGCACTTGGAAAATGGGGGAAGTATCAGCCAATTTTATGGTGAAGAGGAAGCGACACAGCCCATAGGTGCACATCAGGCAGCAGCCATGGACACAGCTCTGCTGGGGGCTTACACAGGGGGACACGGAAGCTCCAAGCTCCCCAGACCTCATTCCCTAAGCCAGGGACACCCCTCCTGGGCTTGCCCATCTGCCCAGACTGCTCCCCTGCTCACAGTGTATGTGGACGCGTGCAGCCCCGGGCACCCGGGAGAGGCGACCCACATAACTCTGATTCACCCCACAGCAGCAGGTGCTTGGATGGAGTGCTTGGATGGAGGGGAGCAGTTTCAGCTCACAGCAAATTACGTCTGGGGCGCAGTGACCATCAGAGCACAGTACGGCTCCAGACCCATGGGTCCACACCACCAGTGACCACAGAGCTGCGGGCACCTGGACGGGGCACGAGGGGACTGGCCTTGGGGTGCAGTGCAGGACAAGGAGGATGGTGAGGGCCAGGACCCAGAGAAATCCCAGACTCAGGCAATGAGCGGGGCAAGATAAGACTTCTAGAAAGGGCTGGAGTCAAGGACCTGACCGACCACGGCCAAGAGCTTGGATAAACGATGGCCTCTCCTGTGAGCCACACGGCCTCTGACTGAGTGCCGGGAGGACAATCTGCATGACATGGTCACATGCGTGCTATGATAGGAAAGGCCTCCCCAGCTATGCAGGCCCGAGTCAGGAGCATTAAACTGCCCCAGGCTGGGTACGGCCCTCACAGCCCCCTGAAAGTTGGGGTGGGGGTGCACACCTGTGATCTTAGCACTCAGAGGCTGAGGCAGGAGGACCATCTTTTTTTTTTTCCTTTTGGGTACTGGAGATCAAACTTATGACCCTGCACTTGCCAGGCAGGCACCTGTGTCACTGAGCTAAACTCCTGGCCCAAGAGTACAATGCCAGCCTGAATTATGCAGTGAGATCTTGTCTCAAAAAAAGAAAAACCCCGAATCAGTCAGTCAGCCAGCCAGCCAGCCAGCCAGCCAGCCCGCCAGCCCCCTCTGTCAGCCCCGGCTGCAGCCCTACCAGATTGGTGAAGTAGTAGCCATCCTCCCCGGTCATCAGCCGGCTGGGGTTGCAGAAGCGTGTGATGTACTGGATGTTGGACTGCAGGCGAGGTGGGTTGCCCTTCAGCACAATGTAGATGAGCGTGGGCAAGAAGTCGTCAGCAGACGCTGGCTCGTTCTTGGTGATCTTGATGGCGTTGAAGATGTGCTTGCTGCACCTGGTGATGCAGGCCAGCTTGTCTCGGGGAACGCGCTTCGAGTCCATCTCGATGATATCTGTGAGGCGGAAGGGGCGTCACCACCTGAAGTGGTTGGCAGGAGGCACAGCAGGGCAGGTGCTCCTGCCCATCAAGGTGCCAGAGGCGTCCTCGCCACATGCCGCTGGGCAGCTCCCAGAGGCACAGACACTGGAGCAGTCAGCGTGGGTTCCCCCTCACAGGACATGACGCTTAGCCACAAGCATACAAAAAGTGACTATCTCATTGGATGCTTACACGATAATTATTATCCATGTCACACATGAGGAAGCAGAGGCTAAGAGAGGGTGTGGGAGGCTCACAATCATACAGAGAGCAGGTGACAGCAGTGAGAACCCAAAACCAAATATGACCCTAAACACAGGCTTCTAATCACAAAGGGGACAGCCTCTGAGCCTGCTGGCAAAGGAAGTGGCCTTAAGTGCCCTGCACTGTTTAGAAGTATCAGTACACACTGCCCACAGCATGTCTTCACTCAGATCAGGGACCTGTGGGGGTGATGACTGGGGAACAGCAAGCACAACCCAGATGCAGGGTGAGGACCTGGTGTGCACAGCCCCGTGATGACAGCAGCCATGGACTCTGGGTCCTGCACTGCTCACTGCATTAGTCTCAGGCAAGAGGGCGAGGGAGGGAAACGCCAACTACCCTGCTTCCTCCCTGCAGGCAGACAGGGGACCCATGCAGATGTATGGTTAATACACACTGACTGATAAGAACTAGCCAGGCATGGTGGTGCACACCTATAATCCCAGCACTCCGGAGGCTGAGGTAGAAGGATTGATCCAAGTTTGAGACCAGCCTGGGCTACAAAGTGAGCCCAAGGCCAACCTGAACTGCAAAGCAAGACCCTGTCTCAAAAAGACAAAATTAATAACACAGAGAGCACATGGCTACTACACTAAATATCTCTGTACATACAGCAGGATGCAGCCACTGAACTCCAGCACGGTGGGTCTGCTGTGCCGATCCTTGCAGCGTGGGAATCTGCACAGGACGCACATGATATCACCTGCTTCTGGCAGAAGGGATAATGCAAGGGTATATGTTTATTCTGAAGAGCATTTTAGTTTTTGAAGAAGAAAATCACTCACTGCCCTTGACTACCACTATGTCCAAGGGAGGACCCACACAGGCTCTGCTGAAGCCCAGGGACACAGGGCAGACGAGCAGGCCCTGTGGTACAGCACAGTTGGGGCTGCCTGGGCTGCACCCACGTGCTCCTGGCCGGGCACCACAGGAGGGCAGGGTGGCAGGTGTGCAGCACTGGCAGAATTTAAGCATCTGGGGCCCAGGCCAGGTGCTGGTGTGCACCCAAGGCTCTGCCCTAAGCTCTGTGTCTGGGGTGGCCACTTGGGGCCCTCAGGTCACAGCCAGGGAGGCAAATGGGCATGGGGACAGGGACAGGGCAGGCAGGGGAGTCTCTGTTGACTGACTCGAGCTTTTACTCCCCCTAGTACTGGAGCAAAGACAGGACTTTTGGTCACTTTACTCTTTTAATTCTGGGTTCTAATGATTGTTATTTTGCCTCAGTGCATTTTCCCGTTCTGTTAAGTAGAATTTATTGTAAAAAAAGAACTGGCTAAGTAGGATTTTTTTTATTTTGCTCTTTTTACTACTTTTATTGATCCTCTGTAATTTCTCACTTTGTGTTGATTTTTAGCCACTAAACTGTGAGAGAAGCCAGGGATATAGCTCAGTGGGACAGTGTCTGCCTGGCAATCATGAGGTCCTCAGTTCAATTCCTGGTACCAAAACAATAATCCCAGCACCTATAATCAATAGGGGTGTGTGTGTGTGTGTGAGAGAGAGAGAAAG
This sequence comes from Hydrochoerus hydrochaeris, assembly GCA_004027455.1. Lineage (NCBI taxonomy): Eukaryota > Metazoa > Chordata > Mammalia > Rodentia > Hydrochaeridae > Hydrochoerus > Hydrochoerus hydrochaeris. The sequence goes on from PVLA01005353.1 coordinate 42,480, forward strand.
AGTGAAAGAGAGAAAGAGAGAGAGAGAGAGAGAGAGAGAGAGAGAGAGAGAGAGAGAGAGGGGCTTTGGGGGGCTGGGCAGCACTGTGTACACGCTCCCTCCCTACTTTATTTATTTATGTTTTATTTGGTACCGGGGATCGAACTCACAACCTCCGGCTTGCCAGGTATGAGCTTGTGCTGCTGAGCTCTATCCCCAACCTACTTTAAACCTGCACCACTTTCTCAGTAATCTCCATTCTGCAAGCTTTGAAAGTGAAGTCCTTCTTATCTGGACATGTGTGGCCACGACTCCCCCGGGACAGTGCTGCCAAGGAACAGGGCAGAGAGCACAGCAAGAAGAGATCAAAGGGAGAGAGAGCGCATCCATCTCTCCTACACTTCTCTCCCGCAAGGTCCCGAGAAGCTACTTTTAGTTCTGGACACACAGCTCCGGGACTTGCACGCCTCCTACACTCAGTGGAAAGGAAGGAAAAGGTCGATCAACATGAAACGCACTGCTGCAGGCATTGCTCTCTGGAACCAAATGAGGAACCATTTTCCTCTCTAACCTGCTTATGTCTCAATCACCTTATGTCTTCTGTCCGAGGCCTTCCCTTGTCATCAGGAGGGGCAGGCAGACGCACGCCACCTTAGCTGCCTTGGGCCTGCTCTCCACGGAGCTCTGAGTCCCGCTCCTTCACAGCCCGGCCCTGTGCCTTGTCAGCGGCGCTCCCTGCACCTCTGGGTGCGGGGCTGCAGACACTGCTGTGGAGCACTGCACACACACTGTCTCGCTCAGTGCTCACTGGAGTCAGCACCCCCAGCTGGGGCCGAGGAGCCTCCCTTATGCGTGGAGTGTGTGCAAAGCATGCACCAGGGCCTCGTCTCCAGGTGCTGCCACATGCCACCTGGGGGCCACCAGTGCCTGGCTGAGAACCCCCGCCTGGGTAGAGGCTCCTAAGGCCAGGCAGACACTGTAGCAGGTGGAGCTAAACATGAAAGGGAAAATGTCGCCATCAGCTGCAGGCCTTGACACCTGCCTGGCACCCACACTGTCGGAGCTAAGAGAAGCTGAGGATGGGTTTCTCAGATTCCTTGCTGTCTTCTCTTTCTTTCTTTTTGAAGGTACCTAGGAATCGAACCCAGGGCTTTATACTCAGCTACATCCTGAGCACATTATTAACATTTTACCTTGAGACAGGGTCTTACTAAGTTACCCAGACTGGGCTCAAACTTGAACCCTCTTGCCTCAGCCTACCAGAGTGCTGGGATGACAGGTGTATCCCACTATACTCTGGCTTAAAAATATGTATTTTGATATTTATGGTTTTATAATTTCTTTCTTCTAATCATCAGAGGAAAAAAGTAGAAGGATGGACTGGCCACTTCTCTGTGACCTCAGGCACCCAGGTAATCTGCTTTAATTCTGTGGCCACCTGCTCCAGCATACTAGCAGCTTAACTATCTCCAAATCTTCATTCACCGTGTGCCTCCGACAATGGAAACAGTCACTTTGGATGCCCCAAATTCCAAGACTGGAAAAGGGGAAGCAGGACTCAGTTCTTCCTGTGGGTTACAGTGTTAGAGACATCAAGTGAGATGGAGAAGGCCTCCTTATCATCTGCAAACAGGACGGACGGCGGGGGACCTGGAGCAGAAACCTCCACTCTGAGGGTGCCGCTACAGCCTGGGTCCTCCTGAATACTTCTGCACACAGGCACACGAGTTCAGATTGGAAAGAAAGTGGCCACGTAACTTGCGGTCTTCACAGAAACAGAAACCACCTCTACTGGGTCCAACCAACAGAGACTAAGGCGGGACAGAAAGGCAAGGCTTTCATGTTCTTGTTGCTGACTTTCTACTATTGAAAAACTGTCTGAACCACCAAATGTCAAATGTCTGGAGAACAAAGTTTCACCTCTTCAATATATTAACAAACTCTGATATCATGAAACCCTCTTTTTTTTTCCATTACATTTTAAAGTAGACAGTGGTTTGGCACTTGGCATTTTTGGTTTCATAAGATGTCTTGTGATTTCAGAAACAGGTCCCCAACATAGTCTCCTGAGGGATACTGTAAATAGAAACCACTCACCCTTGAACTTTCTATTAAGTATGGGGCGGGGGAGCACGCACAAGCACACATTCGAGGTCACTATCCAAGCTTTAATAAAGGCCCTGGCCAAAAGACAGGGGCAGGGAAGGGTCTTGATCCAAAGGACTCAGCTCACAGGGCCTGTGGCAGATTTGCAGAAAAGCTTGGAGCGATAAAGATGACAGAGTTAGCTAGGACAATTAGACTGCCCTCAGAACTTGCGCAGAGAAACATTTACTTCCTGATGGGAGTGGAGGTGTGAGGACATACAAAGAGAAGCAGAACCTGTCACCGTGGAAGCAGCACTCCCAGAACAGAGGGCCGGGGCAAAGACCCTGCTGCTGCCAAGCCCATCCTCCAGGAGTTCTGTGGAGTCTGGCTTCCTTCACAGTGTTGCTAGGGCACAGCTCACCTCACCCCCAGTAAGACCCTCACTTCTTCCTGCAGCTTGCTGAGCCTCTGGTCCTGAGCCCCGCGGGCGCTTCCCTCATGGCCTGCTTCCACACGCTAACACCATCTGCCCCACTTCCCAGCCAGTTTCATCTGCGATGTCTAAACGCGCCAGTCTTTCCAAGTCCTCTCCCTCGTTTAGGGGAGGGGGCCAAGGGTGGACGTCCTCCACCTTAGGCATTTTCAAACTTTTCTGCTGAACTGCTGCTGGCTTTTCCTATGAATGAGAAACAGAAATCTTACTAGAAGCCTGGACCTGTCCAGAATGGCAAGGGCACATCAGTTTGGGCCACTTTGTTATATCTTGATCAAAACAGAAAAAATAATCCAAACCACATTTCTACTTCTGATTGACAACCAGGCAGAGGCACTGTGTTAGTGTCACTCTAGTTTGGGAATTACTAATCTTGCTACTTCCCTTTCTGCCCCAAAATATTTTGAATATATAAATGTGACTGAGTCTTCAGAAATTCATTTTAGTTGTATTTGACTTTAGTCTAGTCCATTGCTAAAAAAGTGAGACCTTGATCACTAAAAATAAAGGAGGTGGAGTTTACCCACTATTCTGAGTGCATCCCATTCATAAAACTGACTCCTGTGCATATCACTTTCACTACACTGCCATGTAACCTCAGTGTGGAAACACCTTAATGACTCTCTGCTCACTAAATAAACATGAACTAATACTGTTACAAAATGTTAACTTGGGGCTGGGGGTATAGCTCAACTGCATAAGTGCCTGTCTGGCAAGCACAAGGTCCTGAGTTCAATTCCCAGTACAAAAAAAAAAAAAAAAAAAAGTTAACCTAATGGGGAAAACATCTAAGTACCAAAGCTCTCAGTTTCACTGACCTGTGATTGCTTTCACCACCATATCAGAAACTTCCGGAATTTCTTCATTAACAGGGACACAAAGCATCTGAGGAGTGACCCAGTGCAGCGCCCTACAAAGAGAGAAACAGAAACAGGCGTCCTAGGAATGGGCTGTGGCCTTCATCCTGCCATTTAGTTCAGCTGAGGGAAAAGGGCGGACCTCATCAGGCAATGCCCAGCCCCACCACCTAAGTCCAGTGTTGAGGACAAAGTAACCAGGACCCTGAAATAAGACCACGCTCCTGATTTTACTGCAGGGACAGAAGATCGTCTCACTGGTTGAAAGCAGAAGCCAGGTGTGGTGGCACACACCTGTCACTCTATACTCTGGGAGACTGAGGCTGGATTGCAAGTTCAAGTCCTGCCTGGACAATTTAGAAATTTAGTGAGATCCTGTCTCTGAATTAAAAATGAAAAAGAAGGGCTGGGAATGTAGTTCAGATGGAGGCCCTAGGTTTAATCCTCCATAGCACAAAACCAAAAATAAGAAAAAACATAAACAAAAACCAAAAACAAACAGGAGATTTTGCTACCAAGACTGAGAAGCATTCCACATGCAAAGCTGCCACTCCCCACTCTCACTGGCCACCACAAACGCCTTCTGGGGACAGGGGAACCATGTGAGAGGCCAGCAAGTACATGTCCCCTTGGCTTGAATCATGGTGCACTTCCTAGTCACACCTGGCTTCACCGTATGACACTTGCTGGGCTACTGCTCTCCCTTGTACCTCGCTGACCGCGTCTGGTCAATCAGCCCCCACCTTCAGGCGCCGCCACCACCTACTCCCGTCTGTAATGCAGCTTCCAGTACAGACAGACTGATGACTAAGACTCTGGCCCGAGATCTCATATGGGGATCTCCAGACACGCCTGGGACCTGTGCCCATGTGAAGGTGGCCAGTTCTGGGTGTTCTAGTGTCACCACAATGCAGAGTGCTGGGGCCCACTCTGTGGGCACTGGTGAGAGCTAGACTGGAGGAATGGTTGAGTAACATACATCATCCCCTGGGGTGGGAAGGAGAGAATAGGGCCCCACTGCTCTCACGTGGCAGCCACAGCTTCCTCCTGACAGGACAGTATAAGGAGACAAGAAAACCAGTCTCCTTGCTCTTTGGCAATGCTGGAGATTTGAAACAATCTCAAACACCAAACACGGTTCTTATCTAAAGCTGCCTAGGGTCAGATGGGTAAGCAAGATTATCCAGGTCCTGTCTTCCTGACGGCACAGAGGGTCAGGCTTGTATGGCAGGCGGTTTAGCTCTTAATGTCTCTTTGGGTCTGAAAATCAAGGTCCTTATTTTTCTACCATGTTCTTACATGAGCAGGGAGTAAATATACAACAAAGCAAAACAATGACCTGATCCTTTTTTGAATGGCAAGATCTTTCTTCTCATCATCAGTAGTTTCTGGACAGAACACATATTTATAGAGACGAGTCATGATGTACTTTTCAATCTGATCCATTATCTTCTCAACCTTTTCTGGAGGCACTGAAATACACAAATGGATATAAAAGCTCAAGAGAAGGACAAACATTTTAATAAAGAGCATGCCTTCAGAGTACTTTTTACATAGCAGAAAATGAACTTACTAGTATGTTTACTAATTAATAGAAATATAAAGGTAATCAATATATGAAGAATGTTACATTAAAATGCTTATTGTAAAAGACACACTGCCACTAATTCCCCTCAAAATCCTCCTCCTTGGTTCACACACTCACCCGTCATTCCTGCCCCTTTTTGAAGCAGTTCTGCACATTCACTTTCATGACTGTCTGTATGAGATGTAATAAAAAATACAGTGCATCCTGCAGCCACGCACCATGTAGTGCACATGGAGGCTCGTAAAAGCACGATGGTGCATCCTTGCTCACTGGCTCTGGCCCTGTGTAACCTCTGGCTCTTCCCAAGTCAAATGATCACACAGGTTAACACTCTGAATTCATTCAGAACAGCGGGGCAGCCCCAGTAGCACAACAGATGATATGAAAGAGGACCTCCAGAGCTGCTTCAGAAAAGGGTAAGAACAACAGGGTGTGTTCAAGGCAAGCAGTATTTTGAGGGGGATTAACAACCACATGTCTTTTACTGTAATCAATTAAAAAGATTAATATTTGCCATATTTTCTGTTCACATCTTGTATGTTACACACACTCAGAAAAGTTTCTCACAATAGAAAGCACTGTTTAAAAATTTACCTCAACCTCTGAGACTAACTTTTGTACAATCTCCACTTCCCACATAGGCAGTGCTAACAGAGCTCACAGAGGTGTGTCTGCCAAGTGGGAGGACCTTGGTGTGGGCCTCCCTACTGCTACTTAGTAAAGCATTTGGAATTCCAAGACCACAACTGTCGGCAAGATGGACCCTTTCACTTCTCTGAGGTTTACCATAAAACCACAGAGATCTCTCCAAGGTACACACATGGCACTGTTTCTCAGAAACACGCACATCCTAAGTACAGCAGTGAAGTCAAATTCCAAAAGAATCTCTTGAATTCCAAAGCTTAAGTAGTGATCCCCACTCCCCCGCCAACTGCAACCCTCCTGAGAATTACATCACCATGAACCGTGACTCACCACAATGCTGACTCCAAGAAGAGGGACTGGGTCAGAAAAGCTTCCCAAATGGTTTTAATCCATCTCACTTTCACCCACAACAGAGGCATTAAGCATTCCTATCAATAAGCTATTCAGCTGTTCTGGTGATGCACATGGTAACATTCAAAGGCACTGCGCCAAGTCTGAGCCGAGCTCCTGGCACATCAGCGGAGTAGCTTATAGCACAGTGTCTAAACCCCGCTAGGCCAGTGGAAGGAGCAGGGAAGGGCTAAGTGAGGAGCAGTGGCCTGGCAACTCCAAGTGACCCCATGTGGCTGCCTCGCAAAGCAATACCTTTCCCGCGAGTCTGCATCCTCTCGGCTACACTCTGGTAGAAGTCCTGAGTACATTCCGACTGTTCCTCAATGCTCAGCTCCTGAAATGAAGCGACAACCAGGCTGTTCAGTAGCTGAATAAGTTCATCAATAGAGCACTACATTATAAGAAGTTCCAATATCCACTCTTTGTATGGTGCTAACCCTAAGACATACTTACAAATTCTAGTAATTCTGCAATGGAGAAAAACCTACCCATTCTTATTAGCTAGTCTACTTATTACTTATTTAGCTATTACTTATTTAGCTAGTCTACTCGGCCATTTTCAGTGGCTTTACAATCTTCCATTATATAACCAGTTTATGTAACCACCCTCTACCCCTGCACATCTGGGCTGCTCTTTGGCTTTCTCACTTGGAGGCACTGAAGGTGCACACAGGCGTGTGAAGACTGTTTTCCTCTGTCACTAGCCCTGTGCATGTGCTCACATCTCCATGGCCCTTCAACATTGTGCTTTACAATTTTCCTTTGGTTTTACTTTGGAATTGGGCTTTATAATTTTCCTTTGGAATTTATGTATTTATTCCCCATCTTCTTCCAAAAAATAGTCTATATAAAAACCCACCCTCCTCCCCTTTTGTCTGCAGCTTAGCTGCACTCTTCAGCTGTGCACTACAGATCGATGGTGGTCACGGTGCCCTGTCACCTTCTCAGGTCACAGCTGCCCCAGTTCCCACACCTGGGACACTTCCTGCTCTCCCACCTCTGGCACTAGCAAGCTGTTCTCTGTGCAGCCCGCCCATGTGCCACGCACCCTCCTCTAGCTGCTGCAGGAGGGCCCCTCGCCAACACGGCTTAGGTTCAATCCATGCTCTCCATGCTCCAGAAACTGCCCCTCACTCCTTCTGTCAGAATAACCCTGCAGGTCTCCAAGCACCCACAGTATGCAGAGCTCACAGTGCCTGCAGCAGTCATACTGCATTTGTTCATTGGTCATCTGCAATGTATAGAATCAGAATTGATTCCTCATCTGGAAAAGCCAAAGCTGCCTCAGGAAATATATCTACGTTGTAATAGTAAGCTTGTCTTTATATTCCCAGTTTTCTGCTTTTTGCCTTCTGTTTTACCCAAGTTCTACTTTTCATTGCATAAACTTTTAATGTGAATACCATTAAACCTTTACCTGATTATTAAAAATAATGCAACAGATAACTTTACTCTGTACAGTTGAAATAAACATCCTAAACTGTTGTCAGAGGTTTCTCATGTTTCACCTGTGGATCTGTCTGAAATGTAAGGCGCAGAGTATGAAATACAGACCTAAAGTCATGTGCAATGCGCTTATTGGGCGCCTTCAGCAGCAATTACTAGAGCTTGGGTTTCCCAGGCTGTCACGCAGTTCACACTGAAAAACTACATCTATTTCTGGAATCCCTGTTTTATTTCACTTTGCTCTGTTTTTATTTTTTTTCTTTCTGTTTTTATTCTTTTACCAAAACCTCATCTTGTAATCAAAGTCATTACATTTCAAAATTTAGATATAGAAGTTTCCTTTGCACAAACTTCCCACCACCGCACAAAAAACTTGTACTTCTAACCATTTTGTTTCCCTCTGGAATTTCCTAAGATAATATTCTCCCCTGAACTTCCTGAAAGCCCTATTATTATCCATCTTATTTCTTAAATTTAATGCTTTTATTAACACAGGCTTGTGGTACATAATGAATACATTCTTAGTGGGCTATCCATTCTAAAAGCACTTACTACATGATTAGTAGAACTGCCAATGATATAAAAATGTTAATAAAATGTTCAGAGGGCCACCAGTTTAAATGAGAAGGCTAAATCCAAATAACTGTAACATTCTATGATAATAATGAACAAGACCAAGCACCATGGGCACACAGGAAACCTCTCACTCTTTTCTTTCCTTCCTTCTTGGAGACAGTCTAACTCCTGGGCTCCAGTAATCGTCCTGTCTCAGCTCCCTCCTTCAGCCCAAGTAGTTGCATCTGGGACAGCAGGTGTGACCCCCACAGCTGCCTCTCCTGCTTTTATTCCAGTTACCTGCATGAAGCATCTCTAAGCAGGTGTAGCAATGGCAGCAATGAGTGTCTTTGATTCATATTTACATCTGTGTGAGACAGCTGAGATGTGATACTTCTAGTGATGCCCACGAGGAACACTGTCCCTTTTGTGTTATGTGGCTAGACCCCAGCAGGAGACAGTTACCTATGACGAGGCCCTGACGCAGCTGTTCTTGCTGCAGAAGCCAGAAGGGTCTCTGAGCAGGCTGGGTAGGTCAGTCACCACCTCCCAACAACTGAAATCCCATTTTCAGGAAGTTGCAACTTACTTACCTAGCCCATGAGGTTGTTTCCTACCCACCCCCATCTATTTAACATTCTAAAGTCTCTGAATTCATCTCTGTACTAAATTAGATCATCAGATAAACCTACCCAGGGACTAATAACTTCAGCCCATTGGAAATATTTCTTCAGATCTAGTTTAATATTACACCTGTCTATCTAAGGCCATACCCCTTGAATGTGCCTGATCTTGTCTAACATTACGCCTGGTCTTTATGAAGGATGTGACTGTAAACTGCATATCAAATTATCTCTGTTCTCTTATAATCATTTTGAAAATCTTCTTGAATCTTTTCATAATCAGAATGGGTTTAAATAAACAAAAGACTACCATTATGGGACTTACACTATTTTTTTTTTTTTTTGAGACAGGTTCTCACTATGCAGTTCACACTGGCCTTGACATGCACTACATAGCCCAAGCTGCTCCAACTTGCAGCAACCCTTTTACCTCGGCCTTCTAAGTGCTGGAATTATAGGCACGCAACCCCACACTCAGCTGAGATGGACTTTTATTAACTTTAAATCAGTAAGTCTAATTTGAATAGGGAAGACTGAACATTGCAACTGTGATATCTGGATTTTCCTTATGATGTTATCATTTAACATATTCTTTTAGTTTACGTCCTTTCTACAATAGAGTATTCATTTTAATCTACCTCAATAGTTTATACTTTGTTACTTTTCATTTGTACCAAACTTCAACACTTAACCAGGAGCAAACTATATTCATTCTTAGGATTATCACTAATACTCATGTCTCATTAGAGACACTGTGAGTTTCTTATAAAGACCTAAGCAGCCTGCATTTCTGGTAACGATGGGTCACCTTCTCCCCCAGTTCCAGAGTGTAATTTTAGGTTATACTTCAGAAACCTTTGTCTAACACATCTGTTTCTTGTCCACTTCCCACTAAAGCATTAATTAGTTAGGTTAGTGCTCAGTATTAGCTGAGTGAGAGAAGGAATAAATGTGACTATTTCTTATTGTTCCTCCACTTGTAACACTGTAAAGATGTTGAAAGAGAGTCTCCACAGGTCTCTTGCACTTCTGCACATCTGTGAGCAGAGGCTATGACAGCCTTTGTTCGACGCTACATTTCCAAGGATATTTAAACAGCAAACAATTGCAAGTAAGCGGTACTGCCCCTCTCAAAAGAAAAGGGCTGATTACTGCCTAGTACAATAGTTTCTCTGGAGCTAAGCTCAGGCTGACTCACTGCTCACTATTAAAGATTCAGAATCTTCTGTTCCAGGTTACTTTAATATAGCTAACTGCACGCATGAACATTATCTATGAGAACTGATACTCAGAATCTGGGCAAATGCTGACAGTTTGGCTTCTGCTATTGCTACATACACTGGCCTTTTGCCTCTGACCCAAGAGACTCGTGTCGTCTGCCAGAATCCATGCAGGCTGTTAGGGGGCAAGGTAAACCTCGGGGCTTTCACAGTTGTTGTTGAAAGAGCTATGTTATAGCTGGTGTGTGTTCATTCATAAGTTCTTTTAGTTTCCTTGAAATTCCAAAAGATTTTTCATATTTTCCAAGAAAAATAGCCTAGCAGTACAAATGGACTATTTTGCTCAAATATTCACTATCACTTGGGATCATCCTTTTCTGTAATGACTAAGTCAAAAGTCATCTTTTTCCTAAAATTTGTTTTTTTGGTGCTGGGGATTGAACTCATGATCTCACATTTGCCAGGCAGGCGCTTATGTCACTGAGCTAAATCCCCAGCCCCTTAAAATTTGTTTCTCTGTAGTTTAAAACATGGATATGTGGATATCTTTCTTTCAATATAATATTGAGAGACAGTCACCTTCACTGTGGCTAAAGTCTTCTTCCATCTCCAATTTTGAAAACCTTAGAACTTCGTATCTCCATGATCTTTTTTCTGGGTTCATTAAGTTTCCTTTGCACTGTTACTGTTTACTTGATTTAGCCGGGGATATGACTCAGTGATACAGTGCCTGCTTAGCAAATGTGAGGGCCTCAGTTTGATTCCCAATACTCGAAAACATAATAACAACAACAACAAAAGTATCTAAAACTCTCTTTAATCAATTTAAGCTTTAACTTTTATGTTTTTCTTACTTTTAAAAAAATTTATGTAAAAAGAAAAAAAAGCAAAACAGAAAAGGGTAGAAATAATACAGAACTTCAAAAAAAAAGAAAAACACTAACAAATTATTAATTGATAAATTACATATTGTCATCTTAGAAACAGTTGTTCAAGTGAACTTTAATGTTTTTTTTGGAGAGAGAGTAGTGCATGGAATCAAACTGGCAGTTTCACATATTAGGCAAGCCCTTCACCACTGAGCTACAACCCTTATGCTGTTATGGCTTGTAACCAGACGTTCCCCCAAAGCTTCATGTGCTCATAGATGGGGCTTTTTGGAGCTGGTTGGGTCTCCAGCAAGTGATACTGGGATTAAGGGTGTGTGGTACTAAATTAGCCTACTAATTGGAATTAGCATAGTTCTCAGGGACACCACCCAAATGGCTGGTAGCCTGGATGGGCTAAAAGGGAAAGGGAGGCTTGGCCTCTGCTGTTTTTGCTTGCTGTCTTCTGGCTGCTGTTTTTGCTTGCTGTCTTCTGTTTCACCACTGCAATGTCCCTCTGCCATGCTGACCTGCTTTGGAGCCAGCCAATTAGGGGCTGAAACCTCTACAAACTATGAGCCAAAATAAAGCTTTCCTCCTTTAACTTGTGGGTATCAGGTATTTTGTCTCAGCAACAAAAGTAACTAAGACAGATTTTTGGTACTGAGAGTGGGGTTGCTAGTGTGACATGGTTCAGAAGCCTTTGGAACTGGCTTTTGGGAAGGGTTTGGAAAAGTTTGGAGACATTGGATAAAAAGAAAAATAAAGCAGGACTGTGGCTCCTGGGTAGTGCCATGCCAACCTGCCTTGGAGTCAGCCAATTATGGGCTGAAACCTCCACGAACCACAATTTGAAATAAATCTTTCCTCCTCTAACTTGCAGGTGTTGGGTATGTGTCTCAGCAATGAGAACAGCAACTGAGACAGCTCCACATTCTCCTTATATTGCTGCTTATTTCTATTGCCTTTAACATGTCTGAAGGAAAATAAACATATTAGAGCCTTTATTCTCTTTAAATAAAATTTAAAACATTAACATTTAAAGTATAGCATGCATGTAGTCCTCATATTATGAGAAAGTCCATCTCAAAATATAGGTCATTAGTGACTAGTTGAATATAGATTTAAACATTTAGAAGAATAAAACAGGGTCAATTTTTAAAATCCAATTATTGACAAAACAAGTGGCAAGAACTGTTATGGTCTAGTTGCTCAATTCATACCAAGAAAAAACCCAAAAGTCCAACTTTTTTATTAGCTAAGTAATGATTAATTATAAATGAACTTACACCTTTTCTTTATAAAGGTCATCATAAAAGATTTATAACAAAAAATCCTAACTTTCACCTTTCCTCCTGAATGAAATATGTAGTAGGCTAAGTATTCTAGCAACTTCCATGCTACAGTGAACTGCATGAGACACACAGTGCAGATAGGAGCATGCAAGGATCAGAATGGCACAATCCCTGAAGACATTTTGTTTGTTTAAAATATTTTGCTGGGCCACAGATACAGTTCAGTGGCATAAGTACCTGCCTAGCAAGTACAATGTCCTGAGTTTGATTCCTGGTATCAAAAAAATTAAAAAAAAAAATACTTTGCCATCACTAGAGCTTGAACAGATAGAGCACTATTCATCATACTCTAGACACCCCTAGCCTTCTATCTGCCCTTTTCTTAAGGGTTCGGCACTACCAATCACGTGACATTAAAAGCCAGCGGTCAGTAGGGTTCATTTATGCAACTGTACAAAGGGCTTAATTTTGTGTAGCCACTATCACTGAGGCTAACCAGCAAGGCTTGAGGGAAGGTCCAAAGGATTGCACCAGCCTTCCATGATCTGTAACAAGCAATTTAAAAAGGCAAACAAGAACACAGAACAAAACAAAGCTCTGGAGGAGGCAGTAAGCTTTCTTCCCCAGCCCAGGCAGTGAGATGTGCGGCCCTCCTGCTGCAGGGTGGAACCTGGTACGCCTGAGGGTGCTGTGTACAGCTAAGGTGAGACCCAGAGCTGCAGCCGCACCACTCCAGCCACAGGCACTGGGCCCCATGGCTCCTCTGAGTCTGCCACAGTCTCTTTCATGCTTGACTGTCCTCTTCATGAGGCATTTTTCATTATTTTATTCATTTATTACTTTCAATATGGTCATCAACTCAATCTTTCATCTACATCTTTTATGACTTTAGATTCCCCCAGCTCAAGGTTTTTCTTATTCTATGTACTGTTTCTCATCCTTGCTGCTTTTAATTTTTTCCCTTTAGACTTTGAATTGGCATTAGTAACTGTACATATGCATGGGGCACAGTGATGCATTAGCATGCCCATCACCTCAGACACCATTTCCCCTACTGGGAACCTTTCTGCTAGCCCTTTTGAAATCCACAATTAAGCACAGACTACAGGGTGGCCCTTCTGTCCAGCTGCACCACACTGCCCACTCCCTTCCCCCGCCCCACCTCACCCACACTCCACCCCTCCCCCTAGCCTCTGCAACCACTCTTTTAGACTCTGCTTCCACGTGCTGGACTTTTTAAGATTTTGCATATAAGTGAGAACATACTACTTCTAATTTTAAAATTGGATTCTATGTTACTTTTTCCCTGATTTTCTCAAAAACCTATTTTTTTAAGTTTTCTTCTAACAGTGATTACATATAGCAAACTACTGCTTATAAATGCACAGCTTAGAATAGTGAAGTTGGGCCAGGGATATAGCTCAGTGGCACAAGTACTTGCCTGGCAAGCACAAGGTCCTGATTCGATTCTCAGTACCAAAAAAAAAAAAAAAGAGATTGTCCTAAGGTACCTATCTATTTATTTTGGGAAAGAGATTGTGACTGAAGATATAATCACATCTGAAACTATGAGTGTTTGCTTTTTATTCAAATATGAAAAAATATATTTGAGCATTAATGCCAGAGAAAATTGTAAGTTTATTTAATATAATCAATACTAGAGTCCAGAACAATGACTGGCTAGGAAAAGAAAAAAAAAAAATGAAAGAGGCAAAGGTCTTGGGTTTTGCTTGACTACTTCCTTAGTAAGAAAAAAGAGCTCATTCACATGACTGCTAATATAAGAACCTTGTTTTAAAAAATTGAATTGAGAAATTTAGTTTATTAAAAGAGTTTCATACAATAGTCAACAGATTATAAGACTGTACATGGAGAAAATGTAGGGTCACCCTTAGAGGGCAGGCCATACTTTAAGACTACTGAAAAATTAGGAATTTTTTTTAATGCTTATTAAGGACAGGATCTAAACAGTTGGGGTAGCACAAAAGTTCTTCCAGAAGTCTTAGTTACTTTGATATAAGTGCAGTCTTATAGTGTTTTGCTTGTCTGGTTTGGTTTTGATGTTGCCCATGCTGATCCTGAACTTGTGGGCTCAAGTGATCCTCTTGCCTCAGCCTCTCAAGGGCAGGGACTAGGGGCATGTACTACAACCCTTGGCTTACTAGTGTGTATTGAAAATGGTTTTATATAAACAAATGCACAAGCCAGGCGTGGTAGCTCACACCTGTAATCCCAGCACTCAGAAGGCTGAAGCAGAATTACTGTGAGTTCAAGACCAGCCTGGGTTACAAAGTGAGCTCAAGGCCTGCCTGAATTGCATACAGAGACCCTGTCTCAAAAAAAAAAAAAAAAATCTTCACCAAGCCATGGACCTCATAGGGTTGGATAACATGGTTTTCCAGTTATGATGGGAAATATTAATATCCAGCTAGGGCTATTTAATGTTTTAAAACTATCTTTGGCATTTAATGCTTTGTCTAAATAATGAAGGAAATCTGTACATACTTCTTTCTATAGGTGATCACATATTCCCTGAATCCAAGTCACTCTTAGACCTATCTGAATGAAGCTTGGTTATTATAGTGAGATTTTTAAATTTGAGCTTTTCTGTAAAGAAAAAAGGTTCAAAAAAACTTTAACTTTGTAAATTTTATTTAGCCTCTTCCACAACTTCCTTCTATTCTTCTAATAAAATTTAAACTGATTATGGTGTTTTTAAGAGAAAAGCAGCTGATAATTTATGTTCAACATAAATGGATTTCCTTGTCTCATTTGCAATAGAAATATTTCATTATATTGAACATAAAGTACCAATAAGATAATATATAATTAAGTAGCTAATAATGATATCAGTTATATTAAAAAGAGAAAAAGAGCTAAATAAACAGCCTTGAGAAAATACTGACAATATTTGTTTAATCTGAAGTAAAGCATTATAGTGTAGTAATACAGGGAGTATAAATTATGTATGTGTTGAGATTTTATAAAAAAGGGACAGCCTGGGAGACTAAATATAAATATATATTTGTGTGTGTGTGTGTGTGTATACTAAACATAGATAAAATGGCTAAAAACTTTAAAAATATACACTTCTGAAAATGTTTAACTTTTCAGACTTGGCCCATAGGGAGGAAAGGTCCTCAGCACTGGCGTACAGCAGGATGGAGGGAGTAGGAATGGTGGGGACAGACACAGGCAAGCACATTCACTGCTCTTGACCTCCGAGATCTGGAAGGAAACCACTGTGGGACACAATGGGAAGAACTGTCAGTTTACAGCAACGTGGATGGGGCCATTTTAAACAGGCAGTGATCGATGTTCACACTGAGCAGGCCTTCAGATAAGACTTAGAAGGTTCAGTTGGTGAAGGGAAGATTAAGTTCTCCCCACTACCCTTTTTGTGGTGCTAGGGATCAAACCCAGGACCTTCTATGTGCCTGGCAAGTTAAAGTCTTTCAAACAATGTTGATGAACTGAATAGAGATAGCACCTTACATTATATTTTGCTAGTTCACAGGAACTGTCCCAAGTTGTAGTCAATCAATTCTCCCAAGAGATGTATATTAGTGACTTCAAGCTAGTTAAGTAATTCAGAGGTAAAAGGTGTTTAGCATCTGTTCAGTAGCAAGCATATGCCAAGAATTGTGCAAGTACTGGGGACATCTGAGACACACACATGGGATTCAGGCATTGACTGTGAAAAGGGAAATGGGTTGGACAGGGGCTCTTTAAACACCAAGAGCCTGAGGCCACACCCAAACCTGATAGCAATTAGTAAGGCCCTGACAACAGGCACAGTGGTATCCACACCAGCTAAGCCTTTAGTACTGATTAAAAAGTCAATTAAATTCTTATAGGCCAAGGGCCCATTATCTACCTGTCTCTCTCTCTTTCTCTTTCTGTCTATGTCTGTCTTTTATTACTGGGGATCAGGCTCACAGCCTCCCATTTGCCAGGCAGGTGCTGTGCTACTGAGCTATATCCCAGCTCCCATTATGTTTCTGAACAAAAGAAAAGCAAATCCAAGTTGCTTAGGATTCTAAAATATAGTATTACACAGCACACAGGCTATATGCACTATAGTATAAATGCTAATGTATACAGAGAGCCAGTGAATTTTTCATGATGGCTCAGGAATTAACTACAAAAAATTAAAGTTGACTAGGCATGGTGGCACATGCCTGTAACCCCAGTACTGGGGAGGGAGAGGCAGGAGGGTTGCTGTGAGTTTGAGGCCAGCCTGGGCTAGAAAGTGAGTTCAAGATTAGCCTGAAATACACAGTGAGACTCTGCCTTAAAAAAAGAAAAGAAAAGAAAAAAAAGTCTTTTTCTACAAACATAACCTTGGACCTGAAGAGAAATAGCTAAGCATATTACTAGGAGCTGTGGTGAATAATATTCATAAAGTCACAATAATATAAATGTTCTTTTCAGTGGTTTTTCATTTTTAAATTCAGTAACAGGAGGAAACACTGCAGTTTTAATCATACAGAGTATAAAGTCAATGTACTCAATGATAACGCTATCAGAACATGAAAGAGAGGGAAGGGAAAGAAAAGGTGAAGGGAAGGGTAAGAGCCCTAAACTCAAACTACAAGGTCAGGAGACAGTGATAAAACTTGCTGGAGTAAGAAATACATGCTTAAATGTTGTTCAAGGTTATAAGAATAAAGACGAGAGGAAACAAAAAGATTTTTTTTAAAAAGTTTCTAAGGCAGTCACAGGCCTGGCATCCCAGCACCTAAGGCTGAGGGATAGGGATCTCAGGGCTACACAGTGAGACCCCCATCTCAAAACAACAAAAGTTGCATGTCACATGAATCCTGAATTCTCCCATGTTAGAAGGCCTAACATACCCACAAATCAGTGACAGCTTGCTTGCTTGAACTATGGCCTACTCGTTCACAGACAGCGACAGGACAAGAAGGCTGCTCCCTTACACGATGCCACTGTTTTCCTAAAGAGCAAGAAAGCTGTTCTCCTTTACAAACTGAATTTGTTATTTAAAAATATCTTAGCCGAAGCCCGTGGCCAATTAGTCTAGTGATGTCTGACCACAGCTAGAAGACAGTTCAGCAGCTAAACACCTTGCTGTTCTCCTTATTCCTTTTTCTTTCTGTGTAAGACTTCTTTACTTCATCAGAGAGTTCAGTGCTAATTCTGAGGTTAGTGGCTGAGCTATATTAAGACAGAATTGATTCCTATTTACAAAAGGAATTCCTTCACAGGCAGCCTTAGGAATTACTGTGAGCCTTGGATTAAAATTCTGAGTTAAACACACATGTGTAGAAGTCACAGTTCTAGTTCTGACACTGGCCAAAATCCACCTGTGTAACCTTGGACAGGTCCCTTAGTCTCTGGCTCTCAATTTCCTCATCAATAAAATAAAAGGACTGAAACCAGACAGCTAGCTGCTAAGGCCCTTTGCAATATCTAAATTCTTTCTTTTTCTAACCAAACAAGGAGACAAAATTTAAAATCCTAACTTAAAAACTAAAGTAACAAAACTCCCTGAAAGTATTGCTACTGGCCTAAAAGTCATTACACACAGTTAAAGGTCTACAGTGGCAGTTTATACTAGTTATGAGGCAACAAGTTAGGAAGCCTTGTTACTCAAGTACATAATTCAAGTGGTTTCAAAGTTAGAATTTCCACAAAAAGATGATCTAAACACCACAGAACTGCAGTGGAAAAGTACTAGCCTGGGAGTCAGGTTTTCACTTGGTTTGGAGGCTTTTCTTAGGTAAATAACATCTCTTGAGTCTCAACTTTCTCAGGTATAAATTGACAGGATCATATTACATTATTTCTAAGACCTTTCCTAAAACCGAAACTCTAAATGGTTATTCTCAACCTACCCTTTTGTAATGCATTGCTTCCAAAAACATCTTGGTCTGTTTATAGATTTCTTGGCCTGTCTTGTGGAAGGTCTTGAGAAATTCTATGAACTCCTTAGACACTCTATCCGTTTCAATGCTGGTTTGCCGGTTAATGGAAGGACTGGGAGCTTTTGCTTCCTGAATTTCTGCTGGGAAAATTAAACAAAGTAAGTTTCATAACAGAGACGATCTATGCATGGAATCACTAAGCATCTAATTTAAGATTATTTAAATTATGTTTTATCAAAGTTAAACTAAAATTTAAATCATTTTATGTTTAAATGTTTTGACAGCTTTCCTTAGAGTAAACAAAATCTATTTTATGAGTAGAAAATATAAGCAGACAAAATACCCTCATCCAAGATATTCAAATAAAAGTTGCTCTATCAGTATTTTCTTAGTCAAAATACATCACAAGTTGATCTATATAGAGAGTTAATCATTAATACTGAATGGCACACTAGCTTGAACAGATTTCTTGAAGATTGCCTGAGTTTATAAAGCTAGTCAAAAAGTAAAATAACAATCAGTAGAAGCACCAAAATGTTAAGAAGGCACATAAAATATTGACAAATGTTCAAATCCCATCGTACTTGCCAAAGGGAAAAGGCCAATTTGTCTATGTGGAGACACAATTAGTTACCCACCACTCAGTTTGCAAGTCACACAGCTCAAAGTGAAAGAATGTGCCCAAAGTAGCCCAGTGAACACAACAGAGCACACACACTCTCCACACAGCTGGGGACACAATTCTTTCCCCTCTTCAAGTAAATACTTCACTGAGAAGGAAACCACAATGCCTCGGAAAGTATGGACTCTCCTGATCTTGAACTGTGCTCTCTAATTCAATACTTGTAAGGAATTAAAAGATCTCATACACACAATCTCATTTTATAGACAAAAAGATAATTTAAAAAAAGTATCTTTGAAATATACTAAAATTATCCTATTACATATTTTCTTAGCATAATTCCTCATGTTATTTTTTGAACTTACAACTTAAACTTTTGATTTTATTTCAGAGATTTTTTAAAATTTATTTTTGTGCTGGGGATTTTGTGCTCATGACCTCCCACCTGCCAGGCAGGCAATTACTCCGCTGAGCTAAATCCCAGGACATCAGAGATACATTTTAACAGTGAGATTGTAATGAAATTTTAAAATAATAAAAATGATATTCCTGTTAGACTGGTATAGTTAAGTGAGACAAACACAAGTTAGTTATCTAAAAGAATATACACCTACCATGCCATGACAAATTTGAGTCCACCTCTCACTTCTTATGACACTACTGATTATTCAATTCATGTGGGATGTACTTGCTTATGTTCAAACTGAAGTAAAAGCATCTCTTCCCCTTATGCTATATTTATCTATGAATATTAAGTAATACAACAAAAATTATATTTTATAGTTCTTTCTCTGAATCTAGTATTTGGCTTTTTTTGTTTTTGGTTTTGTTTTTTGAGTCAGGGTCTCGCTATGTAGTTCAGAATGGCCTCAAACTCACTATATAGTCCAGGCTAGCCTTGAATTTGTGGCAATCCTGTTCCCCAAG
The DNA here is from genome assembly GCA_004027455.1 of Hydrochoerus hydrochaeris. NCBI lineage: Eukaryota > Metazoa > Chordata > Mammalia > Rodentia > Hydrochaeridae > Hydrochoerus > Hydrochoerus hydrochaeris. The sequence goes on from PVLA01005353.1 coordinate 61,965, forward strand.
TGCTGGAACTACAGGCATGCACAATCACACCTGGTTTGGCTATCGTTTTCAAAATTTTGTTTCTTTGGATATCTTTTAAATTATCAAATGCTTTTTAACTATAATTTATAAACTAGAAACACTATGTATGTATGTCAAAAAACATGTCAAAAGTCAGACAACAAACTGGAAAAAAATGTTTCCAATTAGCATTGCAAAGAACTAAGGGCTCCTATATATCAGAAAATATAGCCAACAATGCATTATGAAAAAGGAAAAAGAATACCAAAAGTACACAAAAAGGAAACACAGACAGAGCTCGACACAGGAAAGATGCACAATCTCACTCATAACAAAGATGCAAATTAAAACTACCATGCAATGCCATTTTAACAACTTGATTTTTTGTAGTGGTGGAAACAGAACCCAGAGCCTCATGTCTGCTAAACAAATGCTCTACCATCGAGCTGCACACGTCAGCAAGAAGCTTTTATAAAAATTAACACATAAATATCTGAGTTTGATCTTGAGAATACAAGAAAATACACATCCTTGTTATATGCAGATGCAATGTAAAATGATGTTTCAAAGGAAGGTGATTTAACAAGAATCAAAATTAAAAATAAATATAGCCTACATTCCAATACTTTCTGTTTCTGAGCAATGTTTTACTGATATAATTTTGCATGTACATTCATGGTTACTCATTTTAACACTACTGGTAACAGCAAAAAGTGGGACCAAATGAATTATGATTTACTCCATGAAATGGAATACTTGCAGCTTCAAAATTAAAAAGATATGGCTGCTGCTGAAGGATTGAGAACTTGCTTATTAACATGTGCAAGACCCTAGGTTCAACCCCTAGCATGAAGCCCCCTCAAAAAAAACCAAACAAAACACCAAAAAGTATGCTTTTTGTGAGATGAAATGGAAAGAGCTCATAAATACATTGCTTTAAAAAAAAAAAAAAAGCATGGTATGTGTCAGTGCTATCCTTTATGTAAAATAGGAGGACTAGGGTAAGAATACATGTGATGGTCAGTGAGAACAAATGCACAGAAAGATAATAAGAGACTGATATCTGAACGTGGGGAAGTACAGTGATAGCACTTAGGAATTAGTGAGTAAAAGACAAAAATCCTAAATTTGGTCTCTAGCACAGCAAACAAAACAAATCACAGAATTTGTTTCGTAAAAACACCTTTTATTTTCTAGCCATTTAGATGGATGACCTATTTTAGTTATTTATTTGTTTGTTTGTTTATTTATCTCTTTGAGACAGGGTCTCACTATGCATTTCAAACTGACTTTGAGCTCACTTTGTAGCCCAGGCTGGTCTTGAACTTACAACGATCTTCCTGCCTCAGCCTTCTAAAATGCTGGGATTACAGGTGTCCCAAGTGCTGGGATTACATGTGTGTGCAACCACACCTGGCTATTTTTAAATAACATTAATAAATCAGGTACAATGTAACTCAGGACAAAAATAGCATGTTTTTTCACTTTAAAATCACATTTATTTATCCCACTTGACAACTAATTCTTTGCCTTTTCCATAATTCTTGTGTGTGTGTGTGCAAGGTTGGGGAGTGCATGTGCCAGGAATCGAAATTAGGATCTCATACTTGCCAGGCAGGTGCTACACCACTGACCTAAATTCCCAGCTCCAGTATTTTTTTTTTAAAGCATTTATCAAAATGGAAAACCAAGGGCCAGGGATTTAGCTCAGCGGCATAAGTGCCTGCCTGGCAAGCTCAAGGTTGTAAATTCAATCCTGGCAAGCTCAAGGTTGTACAAAAAAAAAAAAAAAAGAAAAGAAAAGAAAAACCAAAGACTTGTTTGACTGGCTTGTGATCAGAGAAAAGTCTTTAATATTCAGAGTTTAAAGCTTCATTCAATCTAATAATTCCATCTGTGATGAATACCAGGGAATGTGTTTATTTTAGTACCTTAACAATTAGAAGGTCAGACAAAAATGAATGAAATAATGGTTTTTGGACTTTGGGCAAAAGGCAGACAGCAGATGAGGCCCTGTGAAAGGGGAAGCAAACATGAGCGGTCATGTGAACATCCCATTCTACCACCTGTATCACTTGCTGTGGCAAAGAAAGGCAACTCAAATGGAGTCCAGTCAACTTGCTGAGATAGACCAGAGCACACCGGAGTTCGAGGAGGACAATGTGGCTGAAATTTGCATGGCAAAATACCAGAGAGAATAGAGTTGCAGAGAAAAAGCTCCAGACATCTGCAGAGGAGCACGTGTAGCCTTTAGCTGGAAGCTGCACAGCATGTGAAAAAAACAAAAACAAACAAACAAAAAAAACCTAAGGAAATAACTTAGGTTATTTCCAAGACTGGGTAAAGCCACACATGCACAACAATCCAAAGTGCTCACACAAGGTCAGAAACGGTTCACTTTCCATCAGCCAAAGAGGAAAGACCTTCTAATGTAAGACATTGAACTGGGAACAGTGGTGTACAGACATTACTCTACGACTTAAGAGGTTGAGGCAGGAAGATTGCAGGTTCTAGGATACCATGGACTACATGGAGACAGTGTTTAAAAAAAAAAAAAACAGAAATAAAGAAAGAGGGAAAGCAAGCAAGCAAGACAGACAGACAGACAGACAGACAGACACTAAGTTCTCAGAATACTGTAGCTGGATCATGTTAGCCCTGGACCCAAGGCAGACTAGAACCCATTCTAACAAAGCTTAAAGGTATCAAATTGGTGCTTAGGATGCAGCTGAGTGGTAGAATTCTTGCCTAGCATGCACAAAACCTTAAATTCCATTCCCAGTATCATCAAACAAACTAACAAAATGATTCCAAGTAACACACTGTACTCTAGAACAAGCCCAGCAATATTTAAAGGAACAAAATCCAGCAACCACAAAACACAGAATTTAAAATGTGTAACACCCAAAAATTACCAGACATGCAAATAAGGAGGAAAATATAACCTGATAAACAGATTAATAAAGAACTAGAAATAATATAGATGATACATTCACTAGACCAGAATGTTACAATAGCAATTATAAATGCACTTGGTTTATAAAATAACATAGGAACATGATGAGAGAAATGGGAGATACAAAAAGTACACCAAACTTCTAGAAATGAAAACTACATTTAAATGAAAAATGCACTAGACAGCACATAATACAAAGCAAGCAAACAAACTTGAAGACATCATGAAATTTTACCCAAAATAAAACATTTTATCTAAAATAAAACACAGAGGAAAAATGATAGCAACACACTGAACTAAGCATTAGTGGTTTGTGGACAATATAAATCATTTTGACTTTGGTATAACTGAAGGGAAAGGGCGTGGAAGCAAGGAAATATTTTAAGAAATAGTGGGTGAACATTTTCCAAAAATTGATGAAAGGTGTAAGTCTATAAACACAGGAAGTTAGAACAAACTCTAAGCACAAAAAACGTGAAGAAACTTACAACAAGACATGTCTTTTTTTCCCAGTGCTGGTGACTGAACCCAGAGCCTTCACATCAAGCTATATCCCCAGTCCCTCTTTTGTTTTGAAATAGTCTAACTAAATTACTAAATTGCAGTCCTCCTACCTCAGCCTCCTAGACTGCTAGGATTACAAGTATGCACTACTGCCTAGTTTAAGACATCTCACAAATTGCTGAAAATGAGTAATATAAACAAAATCTTGGGAGATCTTTTGGAAGAAACTTCAAAGGATCTTTAGAGGAACTGCCAGAGGGAAGTCACATTACATACAGAGTAACAAAAACAAACATTGTAAGCAGATTTTTAAATTATTATTATCAGGAATCACACAAATCTGAAGACAAGTAATAATCATAAAGTGCTGACAAGAAAAAAAAAAACTGAAATTCTGTATCTAGCACAATTTTTTTTCAGAAACAAAGACAAAATAGAGACTTCTGCAAAGTTGTGAGATCTTACCAGCAGATCAACACTGCAAGCAGGTTAAAGGGAGTCCTTCAGGCAAGGGAAATGACACTACATGAAAATCTGTATCCTCATAAGGAAGGCCATTAGCAATGGCAAGTGATGTGGACAAATATGAAATGCTTGTTATTTAAAAATTTTTATTTGACAGGTAATTAACTGCCTAAACCTAAAATAATGGATTGTGGAATTTATATCATATACAGAACTAAAATACAGAATAACAACAACACAAAGTGTGGGAGGAAAACACATAAGAATACTGTTACAAGGCACATGTATGGCACATTATTTGAAGGTAGATCAGTTAAAGATGTATTTTGTAAACCTCAGAATACAAAAATAAAATAACAACTATTTCTAAAAGAGCAATATGTAATTTATCAACTAGTGATTTCTTACTGTTTATGTTTTTGAAATTCTGTAATATTTCTCTCCTTTTTTCTGTTTTATCCCTTTAAATAAAAAATTAAAAAATAAATAAAAAATAAAACAAAGAGGTACACCTAAAAAACCAACAGTGGAAATAAAGATGTGTTCATAAAATATAATCCAAAAATAAGGCAATGCCAGGTGTGGTGGTGCCGCCTGCAGCCCCAACAACTCTAGGAAGGGGAAGGAGGAAAACTGCAAGTTCAAGGCCAACTTGGGCAATTAAAGACTTAGTGTGACTCTCTCAAAGCTTAAAAAAATATATTTTTCTTTTAAAGGGCTGGCGATGTAACTAGGTACAAAGGCCTTGGGTTCCCCATTCTCAAAAAGAAAAAGATTTCAATACTCCTCAGTAATTTTTTATTGTTTTGCTGTATGTTTTTGTTTTTTAATTTTGTTGGTACATTTTAGATAGATAGAATGGTAACACTCATCATAGAGAATGGACCTGACATGTCTTGTTTCTTTTTTCCCATCCCCTACCCCTCCCTTCAACTCTTCTTCTCTTAGTATTTGATAAAAACCAGAAGATTAAAAAAACAGGATTTTAAAAAATCACTAAGAAAAACAATCAGTAAGAACAGAATACTTGAACAATGCTATCTACCAGCCTGACTGAATTAAAGGCTACAGAATATCCAATGCACATTTCATATGACAAAATATTTGGTAGTAACTTACATACAGGTCATGTATACTACATACTAAGTACTTTTACAATATCATTTTGTCCAGTCCCCACAAGCCCACCAGGTGATACTTTTACGAAGTTCAAAAACCTGAATATTACAGTTATTTAAGCAGTAAATGCTAGAACTTGGTTTACATGCATTGCTCTAAAACCTGAGCTCACCTATGCAACAATTGTCTCCACTTGTCAAAGGGAAGGCTGCCAGATTTTCAGAAGCAACCAATCCCTTGCCAGCCAGGCGGGGCCTGACCTGTCCCTTCATTACTTTGCTTACGCACACTCCCCTCCCACAACACTTTTTTTTAACCATTTAAGACTTTACCCTGAGCATCACTTGGGCAGCTGTTTGTTAATATATTACCCAAGTGTTGCTTGGGCAGGTGTCATTTCAATCAGTTGATTCTTGAACTGAAGAAATTTGATAAAGTTGTCATTTCGTATTTCCTGTTACATTATCATATAAAAACTAAAGAAAAAATATGCAAGTTTTGTTCAACCTGCATTTAAGTCATTAGAATGGTAAGTAGTTTTTAAAAACCTCTTAAAATATAAATGAAGACTATTATTAGCTAGCTATAAATTAATATAAATTAGTAAAATTGATGGTTGTTTCTCTCCAACATTCTTAAAAGTCAACCCATACTACAATAGACATTTGGCTTATAGGTAGAAAGCAAACAGAGATACAGTTTGGGTATTTGATGCTCAGGAATGCAATGAGGTCATTCTGAACAGTCAATAGGTACTAGCATGCAAGATGAGGAAGTGAAGAAGGAAGCTGGAAAAGAACCACCTTGCTTAGATTAGTTACAGTTTTGGCTAGGGCTCAAATGGCAGCCACTTGCTCTAATTAAAAATCACCATCTGTTTTAAAACAGAAACAAAGCATGTATGTCAAGTATATCCAGTCATTACAAGTGATTACAGTGATTACAAGTCTTCCATTCCTCAACCTAGAATTCAAAAGCTCTCCTAGCAGAACATACCTCTTGAATTATAATGACAATAATATGTATGGTGGTCACTCCGTAAGGATTTCCTAGATGTCAGATCCTGTGCTTTGTTAGTCATTCTCATTAATTCTTCACAATTTTGTTAGGTAGATGGTTTTATTTTATATATGAATAAACTGAGGTTAGAGAGATCACTAAGTGCTCAAAGTCATGGGCTAACAAAAGATGGGATTTGAATGCAGGTTTGCCTGTTTCCCAAGCCTAAGTTTTTCATAACAATACCATAGCATCTTTTTATTAATATAACATTGTTTACTCCTATTTAAAACAGCCAATGAGCCAGGCAAGGTCACATGTGCCTGCAGTCTTGGCTCTTCAGGACACTGAGATGCGCATAGCTGCTTGAATCCAGGAATTTAAGGTGAGGTTGGGAAACATAGCAAGACTCCATCTCCTTCAATCAATCTAATTCGATCAATGACCACTGACTTAGAAAATACTATGACAGTATTGGCTGCTGAACTCCAGATGATACATGTTATGGCTTGGCAAAAAGTTTGTCTGCATTTTGCTCACATCCAGAGATTTTGCCTGAGACTAAGATTAAGAGTGATGGACTAGTTAATTCGGCAAAAGAAATTTGAAGGCAGTGAAATGTTGAGGAGGTGGCATGGCTACTATTGGGGGCTTTTAGCCAGATTTATGTTGCAAATCAAGAACAAAGAGTCCAGCAGGACAATTTAAAACATTGTGAGTTTGGCCAGGATAAAAGCTCCAGTAAAGATGTGAACTGCAAAAATACAGCTAGCTGAGAAGATCTTGATTGCTGAAAAGAAATAGGAGAATATAACAGAACATAAAAGATGCTTGAGGGCATCACAAGAAGCAGCAGGTCACTATCCTTTCCAGCATCAAAATTACAGAAGTGAAAGACTGTTCTGAGGAGAAAGTGGCAGACCACCATGTTCCAGAAAGGCAGCAGCAGCTGCACCAGATTCCAGAATGGAGGCAGCATAGAGAATTTGTTACTCATATTCAGGTTCAGAGTGCCCAGTGATCCAGGCTGTTGCCCCTACAGGCAAGAGAGAAGAAAGCCTGGCCACTGCTCTAGCTGGAAGCAGTCCTTGGCATTAGCCACCTGGCACTGGTTTTAGATGCATGCAGAACACGAGAGTTCTTAAGTTGAAAAGGCTTCCATCCAGATTTCAGAAGAAGCCCAGGAAGTGTGTTCCTGACAGGGCAATGTGTGAAGCTGTGAGGGTGAAGCCAAGGGTACAGTTGAGAATCCAGACGTTTGAAGAAGCCAGGAATGTGGATCATCTGAGGAAATCTGCAAGGAGGGAGCAGAGTGGGCCTGAAAGAGGAACTGTGACACCAAAAGTGCTGTGGGGGTGGAGCCATACAAATGCTTCAAAGCTCACAATTTATCACAGACTGCTTCAGACGTTCCATATGGAAGTAAAGGAAGAAATGTTTCCATGCTGGCTGCTGGACTTACCTTTGGTCCCAATGCTTAATATCCCATTAGTCCTTTTGGTATGGAAATACCCACCTTGTGCCACTGAATGTTGGAAGGGGATTGCAGCTAAGAATTTGTCTTAGATCTCAGACTTGGGACTTGGGATTTTCCTGCAATGCTGAAATTATCAGGACTTTGGCAAATCTTGGAGATGGACTAAATGCCTTTTGCATAAAGAAAGGTATATGAGTCTCTGGAGGCCCGGGGGAGAATGCTACGGTTTACGTCTAGATGTTCCCTCAAAGCCTCATGTGGTCATAGGGCAGGCTTCTAATGTTTGTGACTGATTCATGGTACAATGCTGGTAATATGGAGTGAGTACTACACTCACCCTAGGTTGGGTAGCCTACATACAATGTAAGGGACAGAGTGTTCCCTCTGCATTCTTCCTCTCTTGCTCTTGTTGTTTTTGCTGTCTTCCACTGCCATGAACTGTTGTCCTCTGATGAGTCACCCTGCATTGCAGCCAACAGATTACGGACTGAAACCTCCACAAACTGTGAGCTAAATAAAATTTCCTTCCTTAATTTTGGGCATCAGGTATTTTGTCTCAGCAACAAGAGAAAAGTAACCAAGATGGAATGGCTGCCTAAAAGGCAGATGACACATCAAGTCAACTGATATTCTAAGTAATTCTATGAAAGCAAAATCTTCACTGATAAATTTGAAGAATTAAGAGTCAAGATGATTAATACCATTTCTAATCTAGTAAAAACATATTATGTATTTTTTTATATTTTGTATCTTAATATTTAAACGCACCAAAACTTCCACATTTCTCTGATCATCCTAATATAAAAAGAAAGTTCAGTAAAATACTGCAATTCTATTATTATATAACACAGGTGAGAGGGAGACAGTTTGTAGTTTAAGAAATATACACCTTATCTTCATCCCAGGCTCTTGGCACAGAAGTCCTAAAACCCTTGGGATTACCTCAAGTGACAGGACTGTCTGTTGCCCATAAAGAGCCCCTTTATCACAATGTGTCCATTAGCTTCTGGAAAGGGCTGGTGACCAGACAAACCAGCCCTGTGATCAGAAGGTGAGCAGGTTCAACCCTACACTCTAAACTCTGGGGAGGGAAGAGGGGCTGCAGATTTTAAATTACCAATGGCCAATAAATTAACTAACCATCATGCTTATGTAATGAAACATCCATAAAAGCCTAAACAACAAAATTCAGACAGCTTCTGGCTGATGAACACACCGAGGTGCTAGGAGGATGGCATGCCGAAAACACACACATTCTCTTCATTAGTTAGTTGCTGGGTCATGTCCTTCATAACATACTAGTGAACATGTAAGTAAAGTGTGTTCCTGAGATCTGTGAACCACTGTAGCAAACAATCATATTTGACAGGGAGTTGCCTTGTAACTGGTGGGTTAAAAGTACAGGTATCATGGACCCAGGTGACAATGGAGACCTTCCTATAAGACTGAGAGTCTTAACCTGTGAGGTCTCTGCTACTCTGGGTAGTGTCAGAATAGGACTGACTTGCTCAATACGCAATTGGTGTCAGAGAATAAAAGACACCATTTATTTGGTGTCAGGAGAAAAAATCCAAACATAAAGCCTCCCTTAGTCCTAAAGCAATGAAAGTCAGAAAAATCATGTTCTAAATGCAGTGGGCCATCCATATACATAGGTACTGCATCCTCCTATAGAGATGAATTGGACAGGTAATAACTTCCGTCTCCTGGCTTGATTCCCTAAACAACATAATACAGGCTAACAGCTATTTACACAGTATTTACATAATATCAGGTCACCCACACATGATTTAACTATAGGAGAGGATTGTGTAGGTTATATGCAAATAGTCTCTTGGTACTAGACACCTGAGCATCTGCAGATTTTGGTACATTTAGGGTCCTGGAACAATACCCTGGATCCAAGGGAAGGAATGTGCACTCCACTTGATGGAAAATACAAGGTGATTTACAATATAAACCTCGTAAAGCAAAGATAAATAATGTTCAGAGTAAAAAAAAAAAATGTAACCAGAGTCAACTGAAGAACTAATTATAAAAACAGGCACAAGTATAAAACTGATTCCAAATATAGCCTTGAGAATCATAAGTTGCCTTAGTTTCATCCAAGTGCCAAAGGCCCTCATGATTAAAGTAGCAATTCATTAGTGATTCCTTGCACAATGTAATTAACACCAAGTTTCTATTTAATTAACACCATTCAGGTCTTGGAATGGTACTGAATGCTAGAAGATTACAGTTTATTTTGAAGAGACTTTGGATTTACACAAAAGCTATAAGACTGTCACAGAGTTTCTTATCCCTTTAACAGATTCACAAAATTTTAACATCATTCTACATGTCTTACATATAATCAAAACTTTTCACACTACATTTGCATATACCATGATCTTTACTGATTGATAAAAATATTTCCTAGTAACAAGGATTATTCCTTTATATAACTACATATTACATTTATCAAATTCAGGAAATTTTAACATTGATAATAAATCCATGTTCCAATTCCATCAATTATTCAAAAAAAAGTTTTTGTTTTTTTTCCCTTTCTGGCACAGAATCCAATTCAGGGAGACACAGTGCAGTGTTTTGTTTTGGGGTTTTTTTGGTACTGGGGATTGAACTCACGACCTTGCGCTTGCCAGGCAGGCGCTTAAGCCATTGAGCTAAATCCCCAGCCAGTGCAGTGTTTGTATGTCTTTAGGTCACCTTTAACCTGGACACTTGCCAGCCTTACTTTGTTTCTCATGACTTAACTTTGACACTCACCTAACCAGATCTCACTGTGATGATGACTGCTGTGTCTTGTTTGTTTTTTAGTTTTTTAATAGGGTCTTGCTATGTAGCTCAAGTTGGCCTTAAACTTACAATCCCCCTGCCTCAGCTCCCAAGTGCTGGGATCACAGGTGTGTGCCACTATGCGCAGTGAATGTCTTATTCATTTATTTATTAGTTGAACAGATTTACACATTATTCAATCACTTATATTCTATTTTGTAGACTTATTCAATAACTCAAATTGTACTACATTTGGTAGTAGGCAGTAGGAACCCTTTCAAGCTAGTTTTTGAGTCCTCTGATATCTCCCCCAAACCTTGAGGGAGACCTTGCTTCCCAATTCAGCATCACTCATTCCTCCAAGAAGCCCTAGGTCATCTTAGTGAAGAATAGCAGGGAGACTGGTATTTGAATTTTGAAAAAAGAAAAGCTATTCCTCCTAGAAACAAAGTTTGTAAAAGAGGTACAAGCCAGGAATGGTGGTACGCACCTGAGATCCCAATGCTGGGGGAGACTGAGACAGGGGATCACAAGTTCAGTCTCAGCCTGGGTAAGATTGCAAGACCCTGTCTCATAATACAAAGTAAGATGGGGCTGGAGATGTGGCTCGGTGCTAAGGCCCAGGGAATGGGGGTGGTACGGGGAGGACACAGATTCTACCTTGGGTGAAAACATTTATATGGTCTCTAAAAGAAAGGGGCATTTTGGAATACATAAGCAAATATCTCAACTCATGCAGGTATTATGATTTCTTCTACAACCTATACAGCATTTTCATCCTGACTTTGGAGATGAAAAAACTACTAAAAACTGTAAGTTAACTGAGTCTTCACAGTCAAGCTGTTCCATTTACCTTATCTGAATACACATCTATCTAGCTTTAACAGGATGTGAAAATATTCTTCAAATTCCTCAGAAGGTATTTTGTTTGCACCCAAGTTGGTCCAGGTTAAGAGTTTTCTTTTATGCTACTAATATAAGTAAAGCATCAAGAGTAAGCACATTGTATATAAAGAAGTAAAATAAAGAATACAAAATGTCTATTTCTAGTCCTGACCTAATGAGTTAAAACTACACTTAGCAGGCATGGGGATGTGGCCCAGTGGTAGAGCACTTGCCTAGTATGTGCATGGACCTAGGTTCGATTCCCAGCACAGAAAAGAAAAAACAAATTGCACACAGTATAGGCTAACCCTACCCACATACAGCGATCCAACAAGTAACCAGGCTGAAATGAAAAGTTCATCTGCCAAAGTTACAAAAGTAATCTGGGAAACAACAATCCAAAAGCATCTTCTTTTCCAACATGAAGTATTTTTAAATACTTGAAGCTTTCTGCATATAAAAACTACAGAAGTAAAAATCTAAAGTACAAATCTAGCAATCAAGATAAGACCAATTAACAAAGGAATATGGCAAATTGAGTATGATTCCCTGCTGCTGGATATGTAGGCATGGCCAAACTGCACCAAGACCTCCCCAGATAGCTGGGCACAGTGGTACATGCCTGCGATCCTGGCTATTTGGGAGACTGAGGCAGGAAGATCACAAGTTTGAGGCCAACCTGGGTAATTTAGCAACACTTTGTCTAAAAATAAAATTTAAAAAGGCCTAGGGATGTAACTCAGGAGTAAAGCACTTGCTTAACATACACAAGTCCTGGTTCAATCCTTAGTCTGTCTGTCTCTCTCTCTCTCTCTCTCTCTCTTACACACACACACACACACACACACACACACCACCCCAAACAGCAGAATCAAAGTATTCCTACAGATAAGTACTTTTCATGCTTCAAGGAACACCCCCTTTTTTGGACAAAAAGATACTTTCAAAAGAAAAAAAAAGGTAAAGTATTCTATATACAAGTTTTTACAATGAAAATTACAAGATCTGGACTGGATTATAAAGCTTTTCTTCATCATATAATACATACTGTACAGAGGATTTTAGGACACGACTTTTTAAACCACTAAGAGAGTCAGGAAAAATACATGATTTTATTATGTGCCTAAGTAACAGAAATCTTGTTTAATACATATATGTTTAGTATTTTATATATATAAACTCGTTTCCTAAGGTATACACACAGTTAAGGTAAAGAAGTAAAATGGATAAAACTTGAACTGGGAGTTAGGAGACCTAAATTCTAATCCACCAATTCATTATATGATGTTGGGTAAATTAGTGAAACTTGATGGATTTTCATAATGTTATTTGTGCAATGAGGAAATTAAAGCAGTTGGCTTTATAATTTTTTTTTACTATTTTATCTGCAATAGTAAATCTATAACATTTCATTACATAGCATAAATTTGTAAGGCTAATGACATGTGTATCTGGCAGAAAACAGAAATTTTTTTTTTTTTTTTGTACTGGGGATTGAACTCACAACCTCGTGCTTGCCAGGCAGGCACTTAAGCCACTGAGCTAAATCCCCAGCCCCTGGAAACAGAATTTAAACTAAATAGGTGTGGGTGGCTTTGATCAAGGGCTTGAGCTTCTTACCAGCAGAGATTATTCCAACAGAAAGACCCCTGCACCTTAAAATTCTAACACATCCTGGAGGCCCACTGTGGTCCTTCCGCACACCGGCTCATTCAGCCCTCATCACATGGCTCTGGCGGGTATCACCTTCCCTCAGCATGGACAGGCCTGAGAGACATTAGCCTGCCCAAGGTCACAAGTGAGCAAACAGCAAAGCTGGGACTCGAACCAGGAGAGTCCAAAGCCTCTACTACACTGACTTCTAATAAAGCCTGGGCTAAAACACTCTAGCCAGCCAAAAAATAACTCCAAATTAATCATGTGAACAAAGAGATTATTTAAAGGTGTGTATTTCTTATTTTATTGTTTATGAGACAGGGCCTTGCTATGTTACCTAGCCTAGCCTTGAACTTCTGGGACCAAGTGACCCTTCTGCCACAGCCTCCTGAGTAGCTGGCAAGTGCCACTGTGACCAGCTAAACATACGCATTTATTAAGGAAAAGTGTCTGTTTCTGCTATAAGTAGCATTTCCTTTTAATAAAAGAAAAGAAAGTAGCAATAGTCACTGCAGCTGGAAGAGCCTTAAGGGCAGTACTATTATTCGTTCTCCTGCCTTTAGCTGGCCAAGTCACCCTGAGGTGGCATTTGACCCTCAAGAAACGGGGGTCTGAGAAGACAGCTCCTCCCAGTCTCTGTCACCATCTTCATTGTGCTCTGTAGTTCTTAAGTAGCAACTCAAGGTTCAGAGATGGGGCCCTAACATGGAGACTCTTCTCTTGCTTCATACCAGGCTCTCTGATGACGGACAACTGTGGCATTACCGACTACCTGCCTGTGGCTGTACAGCATATTAGGAAGTAGGATGGACGAGGCCATCTACATGCGAATCCACACACTAAAAAAAATGCCTAATGAGTTACTTTCATCCCCCAGGGGCACAGTGACCCTTCTCCTATCTGTTCTTTTTCCATTTCCTTAAGACACAAGCTGCCTCTAAGAAAACGTCTCAGAGGACTTTCAAGCCTAAAGCAGCAAAGTCAATCAGGTGCAGACAGCAAGGGTATCACACAAAGGGGACCAACTAAGATCCAAAACATAAAGCCACCAAAGACACAGTCATCTGGATTTTACAAAGTAGCTATTTCAATTGTCAGGCTGGGGATTTAGCTTAGCAGCTCAAGCACTTGCCTGGTAAGCATGAGGTTGTGAGTTTGATCTCCAGTATCAAAAAACAAAACAAAACGCTGTCCAATTGTCCTTATTCCCCTTATAGAATAAACAAGTTCCTCTAAAACACAAAGTCTTCCAATTAAAGACAGCACTACTTACACACCGTCTGGCCCCCTAACTTAATTTTGGGGGGTTCCCTAAAAGCTTACAGAAATAGAAAGCTGTGCCCACCATATGGACTGCAGATCTACTCTGTATGTCATTCAGCGAGAGAAGAAAAAAAGAGCATTAGAAAATTACCCTTCTTGGATCCAACCCTGGAAGAAGCACTGAAGAATTTCTTCACTGTGGTAACCTTGCGAGTCTTCTCGTTGGTTTTCTTTTCTTCAAACTTGGAAAATGTGAGTGACTGGGCCCCCTGGCTGCTCTGACTGCTGGCAAAGGCCTCTTCCTCCTCCCGCTGAAGGCTGAAATTCACAAGAGGATTATAAATGACTGAGATAGTACCCAAGTTTCCCTTGTAACTAAAGGCTATCACTGGGTTAATTCAGGAGGATCTAAAAATTATATGACTAGAGGCTATGTGCACCAAATGGACCCGAGGTCCCTGATAGAAGGCAATAGCATGTGTGCTTCTACAGGTTTCAGATGGGAACATTTCCATGGGCTAAATGCTTCCAGAACTATACTAGGGTTATATGAAACCGCCTAGTTCAGCGGAGCAAACCTATAACACATGCCATAGCCAGCTACTTATTATCACTGAAAGCTCTAAAAGGTTCACCATTATGGTCCTTTTCTCAAGTTGAAATAGAGACAAACAAATAATTACTGTTTAATGGGGTGAATCACATAGAAGGGAGCGGAAATCAAGCTCTGTGAGAGCACAGGACAGAACAACTTAACTTCTACAAGAGTCAGAGATTTTTATAATGGTGACATCTGGACTTAGGGGAGAAACAGGATCCTATGAATGAAAGGAGATGAAACCCCAAATGTGAAAGTGTGTGCTCTGTGTCACAGCAAGCTCAGTGTGAGCAGAGGACTGCAGCAAATGGGGGCTGCGACACTGGGTACACAGGAAGGTGCCAGAGGCGAAGGAGCCCCGGCTGCAAAGCCCAATATTATTCTGGAGTTCATTATTTGGCAAGAAACTAAGGGAGATTATAAAACCAACAAGGTATCATTATCAGATCTGTGCCTCAGAAAAATAATGCAAGTAGCTATGTGAACAACTGAGGACAGAGACACTCATGACAGAAATAACAATTAGGAGTACACTAAATGACAAAGTTTCAGGGATAAAATAAGGGTCTACAAAACAGGAGTAAAAACGATGAAATTCCTAAGACTTTTCTGAACTTAGAATAAACGGAACTTGCTCAAGGAATGCCTGCTGTTAGGGGGCTGCGGAGATGCTGTGAGTGACTCCACAGCATCTTCGCTACCTGGCTACACAGTGAGGCCATGAGCTGACACGCAAGGCTGGGAGGAGAATGTCTGGGCTGGGGAAAGGAGGGAATCGTGGCTATCTGGGAAACGCTCGACACCATCCAGAGAACGAGGGCTTTCAAAGGGCGCTAAGGCAGACAGCGGCCGCAGTGGCTGAGGGCTGTGAGCAAAGCAGAACCTGGGCACACACCCAGCGCTGACAGACTCTGAGGGTGAGCCCCACAATCCCTGTCGTCCTCACAGGTGGTCCAGATGACTCTTAGCCTTGCTCAAATGTGAGAAAAACTGCTGGATACCTGTACGGCAAACATCAGCTAATGCAAATCAAAATTTACAAAAGTATAATTTATGTTTTCTAAACTTCAAAAAGTGAGAAATACTACTATAGGAAATCACAAGCAAGGCCACGATTGGAAGCAGTTAAGAAGCAGAAACTAACACAGTAGAGGTGCTGTCTGTCTTAGGGTGGACCAGGAGCGCTCCTTTCCCTGAGACAGAAGCTAACAGAGATGAGGGAAGGGGCAGAGCTGAGGGGATTCATGCTCCATGGCCTCCACCTTCTCTGTGAAACTTGACCAGCTGAAAGTGTCAGGAGCCCGAGAAGCCTAAGGAAACTGTTGATGCTCTGTGTATTTTTTCTCTTTGATCGAACACAGTCACCAGAGCAGGGAGCGAGCTTTATAATTCTGAGTTCAACACAGATGCCAGCATTTCAGTCACACAACAAACACTGGTTGACGGGATATAAAAAACCAGCAGAAGCTTTCCAGTTGGCTTGACCGTCTAATGAAACAGCTTTACAGTGTTAAGGGTGATCAGCAAAGGAGTAACAGTCCCCATGCTCACCAGCTGCTCCATCTTTCAACTGTCTCATAATCCTAGTTCTAGAGAATACAAACTACCTTTGACTAACAAATCCCATTTTGAAGGAAAAGTTAATTTCACAGTGCAAGGAAATTGACCGTTTTCTACTACTCTGTGTTTTATTGCTGTGCTATTCGCCATTCTGGATGCAAGAGCAAGGGAAATAATGCTTCAGAGCGCCGTGCCCAGCCTGAGCTAGGTACGTCACATACAGTACCTCGTTACTCTCCCTCAGGAAGCATGCCATCGCCCCTTTCACCCAAGGGCCTCGCTGTCTAAATGAAAGAACCTGTGGTAGTACACGCCTGCAATCCCAGCACTCAGGAGGCTGAGGCAAGAGGACCACTGCAAGCTTGAGGCCAGCCTAGGCTACATAGTGAGTTCAAGGCCAGCCTGAACTACACACAGCAAGGCTCTGTCTCGAAAAAGCAAAAAAAGAGAAAAAGAAAAAAGAAAAGAAAGAACAAACGAAGATTGTTACAATACTGTTACACCACTCCTAGGTAAGTCCTTTTACCGCTCTGCCAGCTCCCAGTCTTCCTGAATCTGCTTTTGCCTGGCTTTGTGGTATTCTTCCCTCCAGCACTTGGAGCAGAAGCCCTGCCAAGCGGGGTTGCCGTAGTAACCACATCCTTTCTTGCACAGGAGCTCCGACTGATCCACATGAATTCCTCGGCGTTCAGATTTAAGGCTCATCTTCTTCCTGCTAACCAAGGGACAAACAAGAACATGTGAAAATGAATTCCCTGTCACCCTACTAATGTCAAAGCAAGTGTGAACAAAAATATGCCTGAGTCCATGAGGGTCACACTGGAAAGAAGACAGGAAGTCAGGAAGGACAGAAAAAAAGGTTAATGAATGCCACAAATTCCCAATACAGTCCTATTAATAAAAATTTTATTCCCTACTCAAAATATAAAGAACACCATAAGAGAGGATTTAATCCTGGATTTAGGTCTTTAATCTGGATTAAAGACCTAAACATACAGCCAAAAACTGTAGATTTCATAAAAGAAACCACAGCAGGGAAGCTTCACTGCATAGATCTGACACCAAAAGCACACAGACAAATGGGGCTTCATCAAACTTAACACAGCAAAGAAAACATTCAACAGAGTGAAGAGTGGAAAAGGAGAAAATACCTGCAACCACGTATTTGAGAAAGAGTTAATCTCCACCATATATAAGGAATTCCTACAACTCTGCAACAATAAAAAAAATCAGATTTTAAAATGGACAAAGGACTTGGAATAGACAAGTCTCCAAAGAAGATACAAAAATGGCCAACAAACTGGGCACAGTGGCACATGCCTGTAATCCCAGCACTCAGGAAGCTGAAGCAGGAGGATTGCCATGAGGTCAAGGTCAACCTGGGCTACACAATGAGTTCAAGACCAGCCTGAACTACATAGCGAGACCCTGTCTCATAAAAACAAACATCAATCCCCAGTACCAAAAAAAAAAGAAAAAAAGAGAAGAAAAAAAACAAGCAGAAAGAAATGGCTAAGAAACATGAAAAGACATCAAAAGACTAAGCATCAGGGAAGTGCAAACCAAAACCACAATGAACTATCATTTCACATCTATGTTAGGATAGCCATTTACAAAAGAACCCTGGGAAAGGTATGTTTTGATGAACATGTGGAGAAATCAGAACCTTCTGTGCTATCTGAGGGAGTGTAGTGTTCTAGCCACTATATAAACAATATGGCTGTTCCTAGAAAAGTTAAAATAGGGCCCAGGCTCAGAGATGCACACCTGCAGTTAAAATAGGGCCCAAGCTCAGAGATGCACACCTGCAGTTAAAATAGGGCCCAGGCTCAGAGATGCACACCTGCAGTTAAAATAGGGCCCAAGCTCAGAGATGCACACCTGCAGCCCCAGCTACTTGGCAGGTTAGAGCAGGGGGCTAACCTGAGCCCAGGCTCAAGGCTAGTCTGGGCAAAATATTGAAATCCTATCTCTCCTTGAAAAAAACAAGAACAGAATTACCATGTAACTTGGCAATCCCACTTCTGGTTATGTATGCAAAACAACTAAAAAAAAAATCTCACAGAAATCATGTTCACTGCATCATTATTCACAGCAATCAGAGGTAGAAGCGAGCTGAATGATGCATAAATAGTGCCATATATATGTATATATACACATATATATAAATACTATTTAGAAAAAACTCCGGTCACATGCTATAAGGTAGATGAACCCTGAGGACATTATGTTAAATGAAATGAGAAAATTGCAAAACACAGCTACACTGTAACTCCCCTAACAGTGGCAAAACTCTCAATGACAGAAGGGAGCAGGGGTAGCAGGGCAGGGCAGGGAAGGGAAGGCTCAGAACAGCAGTGGTTCGGCACGTCAGGCTCACCAGATGGAGCAGAGCCAGAGCCCGGCTGCACTGCTGGATAGGAAAGTAAGTTCTGTATTCTTTATAAGAAAAAGTGTACTCTCATTTTATTTAAAGAAAGAACTAACAGCTTTCTTAGCTGCTACTAAACTAAAAGGCTACATTTTTTGTCCCAAGGGACAAAGTACACTCCTCTTATTATGCTCACAGGTGGGGCCCTGGGCAATAGTAACATGGCCCACAAGGTTGTAGACTTGTAATAGTATCATGTGGCTTTTAGACATTATTTTCAGGACCCAACCATGCAGGGCTCCAGCAGACTGGGCAGAGAAGCACAAAAAGCTATGCAGTGGGGGACACGGGGCTAAGTCCACTTCCGGCAAGGCTATACAAGACAGCACCGCAAGGGTGGCTCAGCCAGCAAAATGATGTCATCACCAGCGATGGTACTTCACGCCCTCATGAGGGGGAGAGAGTGAGAAAGAGAGAGAGAGTCTGTGTGTGTGTGTGTGTGTGTGTGTGTGTGTGTGTGTGCGCACGCACCTGAGAAGACAGCCATTTGTTACTAAGCAGATGCGTAAGTTTTCTTGCATATTTACTTGTGACTGTGTTTTCATAAAATAACTGAATAAATTATTTTTTAGCAGCTGTAGTATAGGAAGAACAAAAAAATGTATCACCTTTTTAGGCTCAGAGCTTTATAATTACATATACAAGACTGCCAATACTAGGAAAATAAATAGTTGCTTGTTGCAATCATTCAACTCAAAGAAAAATTTGATCATGTCTCTTTACTAGATATTTTTTCGTTTTGATACTGGGGACTGAGCTCAGGGCCTTTGCACTGAGTTATATCCTCAGCTTTAAAAATAAAAATAAAATAAATTTTGATACAGGGTCACTAAATTGCCCAGACTGAGTTCACATTTGTGACCCCTGTCTCAACTTTCCAGAGTACACTGTTTTTTAAAAAAAAAATTTGTATTTTTAAAATTTTATTGGTACATTTTAGATATACATGTAACACTCATCAGAGAGACCTGTACCTGCACATGATACAGCTTACTGCTTTTTCCCCATTCCTCGCCCCTCTCTTTAGCCCCTCTCCCCCTCCTTATTTATAAAAGCTGTTTTTATTTTTCCTTCTCTTCTTTGTGTTTCTTGTCCCTTCTCTCTTCCCCTACTTTGCTCTCCTTCCCATTTGAACAGTTTCATTCTATTTCCCAATATTTATTATACATTTTCGTCCTTATTTACACTTTTGGTCTCTCACACCAGGGAAACAATGCAGTATTTAAACATGTATGTTCTATTTATTTCACTTAAAAAGGTCCATTTGTTTAGCTATAGAAATGCCTCGTTTTCAGTACACTTCTTCACGACTTCCCAGAGAAGATTATTGCTCACTTCACAATCACACCTTCTCTGTGGCATCACTTTTAGCAGTATATAAAATTTTTTGTTTGTTTGAGATAGGGTCTACATAGCTCAACCTGGCCTCAAACTCAGAGTGATCCTCCTGCCTCAGCTTCCCAAATGTTGGGATTACAAGTATGCACCACTATACCTGGCCTTCTGAACAACTATTTTCAATGATGTAGCACATAGAGTAAAATTAGATCAAAAATTTCTGACAAGCACCTTGGGGATTCACTGAGAACTGTAACCGCTTCTGTCAAACTAAACACTGTTGCATTAGTTTCACAGAAGCAAGGCCAAATATTCCACTAGTTGTATCAATGCTGTCCTATTTTTTGTTATAATAAAAATATATTTGTTTGTGTTTTTGAGACAGGGTCTCACTATGCAGTTCAGGTTGGCCTCAAATTCCCAACGATCCTCCTGCCTCAGCCTCCCAAGTGCTGAGATTCCAGGTATGCACCACCATGACTGGCTGGGCCTCTTTTTAGTTTTTATGAATATGTTTACAATACATAATTAAACTCAGCCTGGGGAACTGGTACATAGACGTGTCCTATCTGCATCATTTTTACTCCTTCCTCCCTGCCACCACTTATTTTCAGTAACTCCTTGTCCATAAATGTTTTCAGTTTGGCTGAGCCTGGTCACTTTGTCTATCTATTTTCTTAGTGTGAGCAACATCAAGTCAGAGCTCTGAATCAGTCACCTGTCAGTCTCCAATGCAGTCTAGTCTAGTCCACCGTTTAACTTCATTTGAATCTGTTTTTTGGGAAAATCACCATGTACATGGATCAAGATGGGAAAGAAAGAGAACAAGAAAAACCCAGGTTGCAAGGAAGTAAGAGAAGCCAATGGCATGAAACAGAAACATTACAGGACCAAGGCTGCACCTCCTCAAGAAAATATTTTTAAAAAGAAGATTTGTTACTTATATGCATCCCACTACATTCTCTATTTTATATCCACTCAGTGTACCCCAGGGAAGCCAGAAGGCCAGGCGCTCCTACTCTTCAAGTATTCTTAGCATGGCACACTTCTCAAAAGGGCTGTGCCTCAATGCTGTGAAAGTAAACACTTCCTCTTGCCTGAAGTAATTTAACATTCACCAGAAAGTGAATGTAATTAAAGCCCCAGCATAATTGTTAAAGCGGCACTCAAGACCTTTAGCAATCTAGGGCAAAGTAACCACTGCCCACCTGCTATCCCTCACCAAATGTCCAATATTGTACCAGGTATTTAATAAGGATCATTCAAGTCTCACAAAAGCCAAGTCAAAGTTAGGAGAAAACTGAGG
Organism: Hydrochoerus hydrochaeris; assembly: GCA_004027455.1. NCBI lineage: Eukaryota > Metazoa > Chordata > Mammalia > Rodentia > Hydrochaeridae > Hydrochoerus > Hydrochoerus hydrochaeris. The sequence goes on from PVLA01005353.1 coordinate 83,300, forward strand.
TTCAGGAAATTTTCAGAAGTATATAAACCCTACTGGAACCAAACAATAGGAAGGGATTTGATCCAGGTGAGACTCCCAAACTCCCTGTACACTGTGTGCAGCCTGCCTGTCCAGACGCACACTCCTGCACAGACTTCAATCACATCACCTTCCCCACACAAAATGTGCACGATTCAGCCTACTTTTTTTCTGGTTTTTTTCTGGTTCTGGTTTTGTTTTGTTTTTGAGACAAGGTCTCAAGGCCTATAGTTCAGGCTGGCCTTGAACTCAAAATGTAGCACAGAGTTGGCCTTGAATTCACAGTGATCCTCCTGCCTCAGCCTCTCAAGTGCTGGGATTACAGGCATTTCCTTCTGCTTCCTTCACCTGCCTCCATCATGTAAGAAAAGCTCCGCGGGAACTGCCTAACCCCCACCCATGGAACTGGGCATGGTTCCCTGTGGGTTCTGCACCACCCACAGACACAGGCCAGTCTGTAACTTGGCCTTCACTTGGACAGAGCTTGAGCTTCCTTTCAAGATCTGGCACCAATCTAAGAGCCTGCAGATCGTTATCAAGTTAGAACATCATGAGGTAATAGGGAGAAACCAATAAAAATGTGCCGAGTTAATTATAAAACCAGACAGATTTATTTATAAGTTGGGGAAACAATTGGGTTGTGCTGCAAAGCTATTTCCTGAGTTTTCTTGGTGGGTTAAATCTAACAAGGTAGGCCTCGCCTCTGGCAATCACTGGATCTTAACAGTGCTGTCAGGGTGATTCACTTTATCAACCCCTATATTTTTTTCTTGCTACTACCATGTAACAGGTGTTAGAATGGTAAGTAAGAATTACTTAAGCCTTGAAAGTAAGGGAAGAAGACCTTTTCCTCCGCTGATACATAAGAGATAAAACTGATATCAACAGAGAGGGAAAAATACTTAGCAAAAACCTTCTTGTGTGAGAGACCTACAAAACAGAAAAACATCTACCCAACCCGGTTGTGATGGGACAAGCCTCCTAGCTACTGAAGAGACTAAGGCAAGAAGATAGCTAATTTGAGATTAGCCTGGGAAGCTTAGCCTCTGCCGCAAACATAAAATTAAAAGGGCTGAAGACACAGCTCAGTGGCAGAGCACTTGCCTGATATGAGCAGGTCCCCAGGTTCAAATCTTAATGCTGCCCCCCCAAATCAGGTACTCATCAAAACTAAAGAATTAGCCCATTCTGAAGCTGGAGAAACAAAAGGGATCTTCACATTCAAGTTAAAACCTACCATACTTAACAAGCTCCAATGTCAATTTTCTTCTCCACTGTATCACATTTAAATTAAGTGTTCACAACATAACTGTTTCATCCACACTGACATAACATGGTCTTCATTCTTCTTCTCATAAACAAATGACCAAACAAAAGAAAGGTGGCACTTGACGCCGTACATTTAAGAAACTCAAATGCAGTGACAAAATGAACCCTACATCATGGGGACTCTATCACTTGTTCAGCATGAACATTTACTAAGTGTCAACTTCGTGTCAGCACTGAGCTAGATGCCACTGGCCATGCACCTGACAGAACACATCCTGGGCCTCACAAAGCTCAGAACAGAGCACTAACGCAAGCACTCAATCCAAGTGACACCGCCAGCCCAGACCTACTTTAAACATAAACCCAAGAGACAGATGCTGTGGTTTGGATCTTGAATGTTCCCTAATTTCCCACACAGCTTCATCCCAGCCTGTGCATCAGTGGGAAGTGGTAGAGCCACCAGGAGGTGGAGCCTAGTGGGAAGTGGTCAAGTCACTGGGGATCACTGAATGGGATGTGGGGGCCCTGGACCTTCCTCTCCCTGTTGTTTCTGGCACCATGAATGAACAGGATGCCTTCATCATCCCAGCCATGATTCCCTGCCTCACCATAGGCTAGCTGACCATGGACTGAAACCTCTGAAACAGTGAGCCAAAATAGCCTCTCCCAAGCCACTTACCTCAGGTATTGTCACAGTGACAGAAAGCTACCACAACAGAAGGTGTCTTCCAGTGTGATAAAGTGAGAACAAGAAGTCCATTTCTCCAAAAGCAACAGTTAAAACTGACAAAACGTCTATGCTCTGCCATAGATCTGTGTGTGCACTCTACCTACAGGCCCTTTGCATATTTTTTTTCAGTGTACATACAAGCTTTGCTGGGCAGAGCAGAAGCCTTACTGGCTGGAGATGTTTGTGTACAACCTCAATCTGCACAAATGACAATGTTTATACCAGTCTGGCTGAACATAAAGGTGCATGGCATATCAGACACCCCTGCAGTGAGTCTTCAATTTCCTTCAAAGTGTTATGGCGCATGGTGAAAACAGCAATGCAGTGGGGATCTGAGATGGCCAGCTGTTCACGGGGAACAAAACATCGCAAGGAGGCCAGAACATTGCTATTTATCGATCATATTTACATGGAGGGAAATGGTGAAAGGATTATTGAATGACTCGGAAGGGAACAGTGATCTTAAACTAATAAGGATCTTATGTTGATGAGGACAGTGTGGAGAGATGGCAGGTTACTAAGAGGTTCCTCCTTTCCAAAAAAAACCCCCATTTTTTATTATTATTATTTATTTTTATTATTACTACTGTTGTTCTCAAAGAACCAGGATGTCTGCAGCTGATGTAATCTTGCCCTGGAGCATCACAGCACCACAGGACTGCTGAGGTCTCAGCTGTGACTAGAGGTACATGGAGTTATGTTCTTGCAAATCACAGCTGACTTGCATGGCAAGGTACTAGACCTTGGACAAGCCCTAATCACAATTTAATTATGACATGATTTTTCCCAAAAAAGTATAAAGAATGGCCCATGATAGTGGCAAAAACAGGGGTGAACCCTAGAAAGGAGTTAGGTCTAAAATTACAATGAAACAAGACATCAGTGGCTGCAGAGACAGAGGAGACCTCAAATTTATTCCAGCCATAAAGCCTGAAGAGCACACACTGAACACTACTTTTAAAGAAGCTCGAAAGCAAACAGAACTGTGGAAGAAGACCAGAACCCACTACTACCGGACACTCGGTGACATGATGAGTTTTCCCCTCAGTGTCACCAGGCCACACAGAAATGGGGACAGGGCACAGAGGGAGCTCCTCCAGTTGTGGCCCAAGACAAGAGAAAGGGAACTTCTGACATGCAGCAAGAATATGTTGACCTCTCCATCTGACTGCCTTATGCCCAGAGTCAGGCGATGGCTGGAATAAGAGACTGCAGAAGCCCAACTCTGGCTTCTCCATATCCTCTGTCATCCCCAATTGGCTTAGAGGTGCAGACCGTGTGGAAGTACATGGCACGGTGGACAGCTATATCCAGTGTCCAGACAGAGGAAAGAAAAGCTCCCCAATCCCACCCCACAAAGGGAACAAAAAATATAGAAGAAACTGAAAGACAGAAAACTCACGAAAGTAATCTCTACTACCGTGTGTGGTGGTGTATGCCTGTAATCCTAGCATGCTTGGAGGCTGAGGTAGGAGGATCACAAATTCATTTCCTTCCTGGGCAACTGAGTGACTCTGTTTCAAAGAGGGTAGGGCGACTGAGAATGTAGTTCAACGTGAAGGCCCTGGGTTCAATCCCCAACAGTCACCCCCACCACACATACACAAGCAATTTCTGGGCTCACCCCTAGGCTGTGCATGCATGAGTGTGATGCTACTTGGTACCAAAGATGTCAAATCCAGAGGTCCCTGAGACAGTGCACGCATTAAGCAGATAGAAACAGTTCTAAAGCTTTGAATAATGAACTGACACTGGAACAGCAGCCTGGAGGACTCGCACCCAAACTTTGTAACAAAACAAAAAGAAAAAAAATTTTTTTTGGTGCCTGGGATCCAACTCACAACCTCATGTTTGCCAAGCAGGTACTTATATCGCTGAGCTAAACCCCAGCCCCAAACAAAAATATTTTGCTCTGTGAATGACTCTTACGAAAAATAAAGACAAAGTAAAGAGCGGGAGAAAACACTTGAAAGTCACATGCTTGACAAAGAACTTACATATCCTGAACATACTAAAAGACTCTCAAGACTCAGTTGGAAGAAAACAAACCACCAAATTAAAAAAAAAAGCAAAAAGCCAGGGGTAGTGGCAGGCACCTGTAATCCTAGAACTCTGGAGGCTGATGCAGGAGGATTAAGAGTTTGAGCGAGCCCATGGCCAAGGGATTTAGCTTAGCAGCATAACTGCCTGCCTGGCAAGTGCAAGGTCGTGAGTTCGATCCCCAGTGCCCACCCCTCAAATTGAGCCCAGCCAAGGCAACTTAGCAATACTTTGTCTCAAAATAAAAGGGGGTAGGGGGCATACAGCTCAGTGCAAAGGCCCTAGGTTCAATCTCCAATACCACCAACAAATAAAAACAAAAAAAAACAAACAAACCCAGAAGACCTGAAGAGACACGTCACCAAGGAAATGTGCTTGTTAGTTAAGAAGTCTGTTACAGACTGTCTCTCAAGAGGATCTGTATGTCAAACGGTAGAAAGAGAGTATCTCATGCCAAAACAGAAGGCAAATCTGTGCACTGCACAGGACATGGCAAACATGATGCCCACCCCTATATCAAAGGTCCGGCAGGGTTTTTGTTTGTTTGTTTTTGCCTCTCATGAGATTTTGGCTCTGTAAGCTTGGGTTTTTCATCCGTCACCATCTTGGTGGGACTTGTGAGGCAAAGGCAGTTTGCATGAGCCAGAAGCTTGTTCTGCTGATGTCCTGGGAATGATTCAGTCCTTTCTCTCTGACCCCAAAGAAGGCCCATGTCTTCTGCCAGCATCTCTGACACTGTGGCCAGTTAACTTGGTACTTGTAAGTAGGATAAAAATGCCAAGCCTTCACTGTTCTTGACAACATGGGTGGCAACTACATGAGAAAAACGTTCAACATCATTAGTCCTTAGAGAAGTACAAATGAAGGCCGTCACATGGGCTGCAGACTGAGCTTAGAGCACAGTGCTCACCCGCTGCGCACAGGGCCCCGGACTCTGTCCCCTGCTCGATCAGCACTCAGGCCTTGTGGTGACGTACCAAGTGAGGCAGAACACAGTGCACCTGCAGCCCTCCCACACTCCTGGTGCAGCATGAAACAGTACAGCCACGAGGGAAAAGTTTGATAGTTCCTTCAAAGATTAAACATGCACCTATCACATGACCAAGCAATGCCACTGCTGGGTACTGCCTCTAGAGAAATAGACTGATGGTCAATTAAAATTCTGTGCACATGTTTATAGTTGCTTTATTCATGAACTCCAGGAAAACAGAACCCAAAATATCCTCACATGGATAAACTTACATTCACACAATGGATTGCTACTCAAAAGAAAGTATCAATGTGTCCAACTCAGAGGCTTTCCAATGAGTGAAGCAGCCAGCATCTAACTCTTTTTGGGCTGCTATCACAGAACACCATAAACTGAGGAGCTGGCTTATAAACTATAGAAATTAAGTTCCCCACAGCAGAAGCTAGACAAGATACTGGTGGCTTTGGTGTCTGGTGGGACTTGCTTCCTGGTTCACTGAATGTGTCTTCTTACTCGTCCCTGGCTGGTGACTGGAGGACACTAGCAACCACCCACCAGTCTCTTCTTAGTGTACCATCCTCTCAGTGAGGACTCCAGCCCCAAACTTAATCACTTCTCGGAGGCCCCCTCTTTCTGACATCTAGTATCATGGCCACCTTGGAGGTGAGGAACCCACCGTGATTTGGGAGAGGTACTTTTAGACCATAGCAGCCAGCTGGAAACATGTCCAATTAGGAACTCAGAGTGGAGGATGTTGTGAGTATAAAGGAATAGCACAAGAAAGTTGTTCTTTTTTCCGATGGAACTGTTTTGTATCTAATTGTGGAGGTATATGCATAAATTTATGTTTTAAGATTCATAGACTCCCCCCAAATTAATTTTACAGTATGATTTTTCTAAAAAAAAAATCTTGGCAGGCAATTTCTGGGCTGGACTGAAAAGGACAGAAGAGGAGACAGAGATACTAATCAACAGACAGCAACTGTGAGAGCCAACACTGTGGGGCTAGGAAGGAGTGGAGGAGGGAAACCCACTTTGCAGATAGGATCTGAAGAGTTACTAATGAGATGTGGCAGAAAGGAGCATCTAATTAGGAAGAATGCCAAAGTTCTCAAAATACTCTGTACTGCTCTACAAGATTAGGGCCCTTCAAGGGCAGGATTCAGACCTAGCACACAATGCATTTATAAATAGCATGGGCTGAAGTTTAAAGAGTCTTAGTATATTAAACGGAAGAAACTAATGGCCATCATCTAGTTTGCCCTGTTATAACACAGATGAAGACACTGAGCCTGGGAAGCTATGATTTGCACATCCAAAAGACCAGTAAGTGGCTGGGGCATTATTAAAGCCTATACTCGTTACCCCCAATCCTACAATGCATGAAACTATTTAGAGTCTGACCAAATTCTCTCCCCTTTACCACTTATGGCCCCTTTCTTCCCAACAGGAATGGGCACAAAGAAACAAGTTTTTACTGTATCCATTCAGTCCATTAAAAAAATTGCACTATAATACCATAGCACAAATCTACGTGACTAAAATGGAGATATTTGGGGAGTCTGCCTAGCACATGTGCAAGCCAAATCTTTTCATCATCGGGAAACTGTCCCTCTAAACCACAGATGCAGCTACACCTGGATACGGCGGCCGCCTGCAGCTTCACACACAGGGGTCCCTGCAGTTGCCTCTCTTCCATGGAGTTTCAGAAAAGGAACGAGGCTGGGGCTGTTCTGACTGCTGGAAGAGCTGTGTAGTGACCACCTTCCGTCAACTGGCCTGAGAAACAGGACAGCCAGTCTGAGGAGTGAGACACACATACCTGACACAGAGAAAGTGGCAGAAAAGTACTCTGCAGGTCCTGCGCAGTTTCAATCTCCTACTTCCAATTGCTGGCTACCAAGGCTTAGCTGCACACTACCCTCAGATTCTCTTGGTCCCTGCTGTTTCCTTCCTCTTTTTTTTTTTTTCTTTCCCCCAGCACTGAGGATTGAGCCCAGTGTCTTCACATAGAACTACATCCCCAGCCCTTTTGTATTTTTATTTTGAGACAAGGTCTCACTAAAGTTACCCGGGCTGGGCTCAAACTTGTGATCCCGTTGCCTCAGCCTCCCAGGGTGCTGGGATTATGGAATAGCTCAGCATCTTGACTGCAGTGATTACAGAATCTACACTGTGATAAATTGTATAAAACTATGCACAATATATTCCACAAATGCCAGTTTCTCGGTTTCAATAACACATTATAGTTACCCAAGATGTTATCATAAGGGGAAACTAAGTGAAGAGGACACAGGACCTCTCTGTATTATCTTTGCAACTTATGAGGAATCTGCAATTACTCCAAACGTAAAAGTTTTTAAATAAAATTATTAAAAATTTTAAATAAAACACCTGTAACTGGATCAATGAACACATCACTCAGTTTATCCCATTGCCTCTAAGCTCAGAGAACAAAGCAAGCAAGGGCAGAGTGGGCAATGTGTGCCACAGTCTACAGAGCTGGGCTGGCTGCTCTGTTAGGGCCTGGAAAACTAAGTCCACTCTGCACCCTGGCCAGACCTTGCGCTGGTCAGGGATGGCATGTCCTCTGCATTTAGGAAGGAGCACAGTGTCAATACTGGGTCATTTCACTAAGACCAAGTGTGGAAAGAAATACCAGGTTCGGCACCTGGGACTCAAGTCTTTCTTTCCTGGGCGGACCCACCTGCCCCAAATCAGTGGGCGATGACACAGGGGAAACCTGCCCGGCCCCTACCAGTCCGGAGGAGTGAGAGGGGCACCTTGCTCTTGCTTGGAATGAGCACTAAACCCTAGCAGCCAGGCGGTCGCAAAAAAACAAGTGAGCTGATGGGTCTGGGCGGCTTCCCACTGTCCTTCTCAGGAGAGGGCTGCTTCTGAGCCTGGCTCAGTGCCACTGCCCCAAGGCCGAGCCCCTGGGCAGCTTGCCTGGGCTTCCCAGAAACTTCCAAGCAACTCTCACAACACGCTAACCCACCCTTCCCGCGGGAAAGAAATCTAACCTACATCTTCAAGTTTTTAAATTTGTTTTTCAGTAACAGAAGTAAAAGATGCTCAGAGACATCGAGACAAGTAGAAAATGGATTTACTGTTAATATACTGGCACACACACTTCTATTTACTCATTCAACAATATTTATATACTTATTTACAGGTACCTGAGACACAAAAAATTAGGTTCAGTCCTGTGTTTATCGTCTGATATGAAAGATATGATTATGTATATAGAAGGCCTAAAGGAAACACTATTAACACTGAAGAGTTAATTTAAAATTGCTGTCATGAATTAATATTTATTAGAAACAATCTAGTGATGTGCACAGAAACCTATGGAACTCTTATTTATAGTAGCTAAATAAGTAGTTAGAAAATACAGAAACAGTTCTCATTCACAATAGCACCCATATGTAAAACCACTTTGGAAATATTTTAATGAGAAAATTAATCCACATAATTATTAAGAGATATAAAGAAGGATTGAATACACAGTAAAACATACCTGACACTGTGAAAAATTAAATATAAAAAAGGCAAGCATTCCAAAGTTTATAAATGTACTACAATGACCATAAAAATCCTGTGAGGTTTTTTTGGAACTCAGCAGTAATTTTCTGGATTTCATCAGTAATAACAAAAAAAAAAAGAACTTTTTTTTTCATTTCTTAAACTAATTTTCTGAATTTTTATTTTTGTCATGCACTCAGCTCCTACCTCCACCAATGAGCTTCCCTCTGTCCTACTAAATTTTTATTTTTGTAAACAAATTAAATGGGGTGAACTTGGCAAAAAAACAAACAAACTGGGAAATCATTAAAGGACAGACTACCCCTAAATGAAACCTAACACTATAGATTGTGAGAGACAGGTTAATACTAAAGGAAGGAAGAAAAGAAAAAAGGAAGGAAAATTATTCAATCAACAGATTTAGAGTAGCCATCACAGTCAGCAATCTGACTGCGCTAAGATTAACTTCACAAGATTAATTTTATCTTAAGACTTAAAACTTTTAAAGACAAACACAGAAATCAAAATAGCTAAAATTACACATTCATGAAACTTCTAAAGAAGTTAAAAATTATCTAAGTTTACAGGTTACAGAAAAATCAAGAAGGAAATGAGATTTGAATATATAAATTGAAACCTCCACCTAGTTTTAGAAAGGCCTCACCTATAAACCAAAATAGAAAAAGCAAATAAGATAATGGAAAAAAAAACTTAAATGGAACAATGAGGTACTTCATTAAATTTTAAAGTAAGTCTGATAGAAAGAACTTGTAAATTGTGCATGGTGGTTCACACCCATAATTCTTGTACTCTAGGAGACTGAAGCAGGAGGATCACAAGTTTGAGCCCAGCCTAGGCAACTTTTAGTGAGATCCTGTCTCAAAATAAAAAATAAAAAAAGACTGGAGATGTAACTGAGTGTGAAAGCCCTGGATTCAATTCCCAGTGCCACAAAAAATAAAATAAAATAATATAATAAATATGTTAGGTAGGACAAGGGTATGACCAGACTAGTCACATATTCTGAATAGTTTGCTAGAAACAAAAGTGGAATAACAAAGAGTATGTACATTTAAAATGTTGACATAAGTCAGGGTGGTGGCATGTACAGGTAATCCTAGCATTCAAGAGGCTGAGGTGGGAGGATCTCGGGTTTGAGGCCAGTGTGAACTACACAACAAGTCTTAGGTCAATATGGGCTGTACAGCAAGACCTAAAGTCTCAAAAAATAAAAATAAATAAATAAATTTTTGATATATATACCAACCTGGCCTGACAAAAGTTGCACTATTTACTTTTCCACCTACACTACAGTACATGAGAGAATCTTCTGTCTGTGGCCATACCACCCTGAAAGGCACTGTCTCATCTAATTTTGGAAGCTAATCAGGACTGGGTCTGGTTAGTACTCAGTACTTGAATGGGAGAATCTACTTTTATAGTCTCATAAACAGCCTTATTAAAATTAATTTTTGTGCACGTGACAGGCAAAGAAAAAAATTATTTCTCATTTTAAAAGACAAGAGGGTCTTTGCTATGCTGTTTGGGCAATCCTTCCTCAGCCAGCTGAGTAGCTGGGACCTTGAGGGGTATGCCACCATGCCAGGTTTTAGTGCTTTTTTGTTTGTTTTGCGGTGGTGCTGAGGATGGAACCCAGGGTTACCTACATGGTAAGCAAGCATTTTACCACTAAACTATATCCCAGCCTGTATTTCTTGCTTTAATATATATTTTCCTAAGAAAGTTAACCATTTTTATTGACCAGCATCAGTCTATTTTATTTAAATAAACTAATTTCATTTTTTTCTCATTTTCTGCACTGCTAATCCTTTTTTATCTGATTTATAGGTATTTTTTTTTTTTTGTACCGGGGATCGAACTCACGACCTTGCACTTGCCAGACAGGGGCTTATACCGCTGAGCTAAACCCCCAGCCCTTAGGTACTCTTTTTTATATTACCATTTAGTCTTCCAGTCTGTGTGTTATGAACACATCACAGTTTTAATCATACAGTTTCAAATGTGTATCCCAGTTTCCTCAACTTTCATAAAATTAAATACAGTGCTTCCAAAAAGAATGTGATGGTCACACACTCAATGTCAATATAACAAAACAAAAACAAAGTATCCAGGTGTCAGACAACTGCAAATGGTAATCAGCCCTACTGCATATAATGTGGCATTCACTGCTACTGGAATGTGCAGAGCCAGCAGAGCAGCATTCTTAAGGAATGAACCCCAGACAACACTCTTCTATTGTACTCACTCACACCCTTCTCACACAGCAACTCTAATCAGAGCGTGCCACTCTCCAGGCTACCAGCTCAGAGTCACTCACAAAATAATCTGGCAGCTCCAGCCGGCTTTCTCCCTTCAAAAGCCTCTCTTGCAGATTCCCCAAATGGTCAACTTTTTCCCTAAGTATCTATCCCAAACATATTCCTCTCAACATCACCTAAAGTAACAGCACATCAACATGAAGTAGTCTTTACCACGAAAGCTTGCTGTTTTGAGTTTTGTTTTTTTCAGTTACATCTCGGTAATAGTTTTGCTGCAACCAGTTCACCCTTCACTATGTGCCACTGCTCAGCAGCATCACATGTTCACACACTCACACCCACACACCCACAGAGTGAAGAGAAACACAAAAGACAGTTGCCTGGATTGAAAGCGAATTTACTCACATTCATTTGAGGGCAGAACCAAATAAATATTTTATTATGTTTTAAGCTTCTGAGAAGGGCCTTGTAGCTAAAACCTAAGATATATATGTAAAACGACTTTCTACTAAGCTGGACCAGCAAATGTACTACCATTAAATTAAAGGCTACCACTAAATTAAAATCCATATTACTTATGATCATCAGAATACTCATTACTAGACATAAAAAATTAAGTTCGTTAAAGTATTTGAGAAATTGAACCTAAAAATGGCAATATAAATGATATAATCACAACAAAAACTGCACAACCAATCTATAAGACACTTAAATCTGAGTTACTGGTTGACAAAATTTTCTATTAAGTAGATTCATAAGATGACATAACTCACTCCATAAACTCTAAGTTTAAACAAAATAAAACTTTGCTTAAATGCTAGTCAGAAAATAGTTGCTGAGGGCTGGAGATACAGGTCAGCAGCACAGCGCCTGCCTGGCAAGCATGAGGTCCTAAATTTGATTCCGGGTAACCAAAAAAGAAAGAAAGAAAGTGAATTGCTGGGTGTGGTGGAGTATACCTATCTTCAGCACTTGGGAGGGTGAAGCAACTGCTGCGAGTTCCAAGCCAACCTGGATTACAAAGTTAGTTTGAGGCCAGTCTGAACTGCACAGTGAAACTCTGTTGCAAAAGACCAAAAAAAAATTTTTTAAAGCAATGAAAATTTAAGCCAATCAAACTGCAGAAACTATCAAAAACTGCTAAATCCATCCCATCTGTTCTAAACTGAATCATGTTCTCCCCCCACCCCACAAGGGTAGTTTGAAGTCCTAATCCCAATACCTGCAAATAGGATGCTATACTTAAATAAGGTTTTGGGGATAAAGAGCTCGAAGTCCAATGCCCAGTGTCCTACTAAGAGGGCCACAGGAAGCATGCAGTACAACACACAGGGATGGCCAGGGACTCACAGGGATTAACACTGGACTGCAGCCAAGGAACCCCAAATGCCAGCTACCCCCTCACCACTGTCTTCACACAGAGCAGGGCTCTGCAGACACCTCAGCCTCTAGAACTATGAAAGACACCCTTCTGGAAAAAAAAGAAAAGGGCTGGGGATTTAGCTCAGTGGCATAAGCACCTGCCTGGCAAGTGCAAGGTCATGAGTTCAATCCCTGGTACCTACCACAAAAAAAAAAAAAAAAAAAGCAAGAAAGAAAAAGAAAAAAAGAGCTGGGGATTTAGTTCAGTGGCACAAGCGCCTGCCTGGCAAGTGCAAGGTCGTGAGTTTGATTCCTGGTTAAAAAAACAAAACAAAACAAAAAAACGCCCTTCTGAAATCTTGAGTCACCTAGGTTAAAGTAATTTGTTATAGCAACCCTAGAAAAATAATATACCATTCACTAAGAATTATAAATTCTATAAATAATTAAAAGAAACAAATTTTCCACAATTTGACATGAAACTATGAATTCATAGCATGGCTTATTCTTCATGAATATAGCCATCACATACCCATATACACATGGGGTCAGAGTCCTGGTTTATGCTGTGGTCCGGCCATGAAAGCACCCCTGGGATTCTCAAAGGCGGCCTCTATTGCTCATGAACAAACACTCATCCTACCTGCGAACACGCCTCCACGCCCTCTGCCCACGTTCAAACCCCACCCTGTAGATGGCATGGAAACATCTGTGTTTCCTGTTGACAGAACACATCCCTCTCCAGTTTCTGAAGCACTCACAAACAGCTCCTGCCACGATCGAGGTCCATTATAGTGCGTGGCCTCCATGTCCACTCCATGTTCAGGAGCACCCAGCACAGAGCCAGGAAGAGCGGGCAGACAAGAGACGGTTCCTGAGTTCCCTAAAGCGTTAATTCAGAACACTGGCAAACCATCTGCAGAGACAAAGTTTTCTTTCCCTCTATTTCTAATCCACTCACAGGGCTCAGTGAAGGTAGCAGTGGACTGGGGTATACTCAGTGCACCCCTTCTGTCTAGTACACTTGAAGCTGTGGGTTCGATCCCCGGTACTACAAAGCAAAACACAAAATAGCTATGTGAAGATTCCCTTCTCCTGACTTCATTTCTAGTAGAAGCCTCCCCTTTTCTGTATGACAGAGGAGCCTGTGCCACACCAATGCTCCTGCTGAGAACCCGGAAAACCAGACACATTTTAAAAATCAATGTTCAAAGGTATCCCAGAGCCACAGAAGCAAACACCATTAAAAGCGTCTAGAATAGTCTGGAAAAAGAGGAACTGTAGAGAAATTAGATGACACTGCAGCCACTTTTTCCCAAGTACATTTGCTGATTCTAGGGCAAAAGACTGAGAACCTGGATTCTGCTGAGGAAGAAGAACTATGAAAGTTTTTGGAAGAAATGAAAATCAAGACTTTAGGACCCCAGGGAAAGAGGCATGGATTAAGTGGCCCAGCACAAGGCTGGTTTTCACCTCAAGGCATTTATCCAAACTCTGCAGCTGTGCAGGAGGGCTTTATGACAAAACTAAAGATCAAGCATAAAATTTTAAGACAGCATAAAACGCAGCAGGTAGGAGCCCCTGTGAGCCCACCCGACTGTGAGTGCTTGGACCAATGCCTGCTAGGAGTAAGGCACGTGGAGGGGAAACAAGGCCTGATCAAACTGGTGACAAGCCCTTGCCCACTCAGCGCAGCCCCTGACAGTACTGGGTTACTGATCCCACTGTACCTAACAAGCAAAGGAAGGGCGCTTGCCTCTCTGAAAAAGACCAACATCATGCCGTCTGGTATTCAGAAAGATGCTCAGGGGCTGGAGCATCTATCAAGAGCCCATTTTAAAATAAAACAAAGGACTGGCACGTACTTCAGTGGCAGAGCACTTGGAAGGAAGAAGAACACAGGACAGCAAGAGTAAGAGAAAAGGAAAACTTGGGTTGGGAGTGAAGAGCTCAGTGGTTGAGCTTTTGCCTATAATGAGACCTTGGGTTTGATCCCTAGGCTCCTACAGAGAAAAAAAAACAATAAACAAGAGCCAGGGATTTGGCTCAGTGGTGTAAGTGTCTGTCCGGCAAACAAAAGGTCATGAGCTTGATCCCCAGTACAAAACAAAACAAAACTTAAAAACAGGAAAAACAAAACAAAACAAAAAAACCTGAAAGACACACCACTTATAACAACAATTATATTAAAAGCAAGTGAACTAGATAGTCTAATTTAATTCTGAAAATGCCAGACTAATAGAAAAAAAACCAAAAACTAAATTCAACTTTACAGTGCTTTCTAGGACAAAGAAAATTTGAAAGTTTAAGAATGGAAGATCTACCACAGGTAACATTTGTCAAAAGAAAGCTACACTAACATACAAAATAGACTTCCAGACAAAAAGCACACCCAGGGGTTAAAGATAACAGAGAGAGAGAGAGAGAGACAAAGGCAGAGACAGACAGAGACAGGGAGAGAGAGAGAAGGTAGCAGAGTTAATCCACCAGGAAGATATAAAACTTCTAATGTGTTATCAGGTGTGGTGGGGCACACACCTATAATCCCAGCACTCAGGGAGACTGAGGCAGAAGAATCATCATAAGTTTGAGCTACACTGGGTTATACCTAGTTCAAGGTCAGTCTGAACTACATGGCAAGACCCTGTCTCAAAAAACAAAAATTTTAATGTGAGTCAAATGGCTAGAAATTACCCATCATCGGGCACTAAGAATTGTTTTATCAATAGCCTGTGGCACCCTGAGATTCAAGGAAGAAATACGCAGTATCACAAAGCACAAATACTGGACTGCTACGAAATGCAATGAAAATCACACACAGTATTTACCCTACAGTGAGTTCTGGAATGTTTACAGAAAATAGTTTGGGAACTGCCAGAGCATTTGCCTAACTCATGCCGCCAGGTCCTGGGTTCCAACCCCAAAACAAAACTCAAATATCGCAGTTAAAGCATTCACTGAACAATACAACTGTAATCACTGCATCCCACTGAGCTACGTGGCAGAGGTGCCATTACAACCTTCTTGACTGCGTTTGAGGCTACTACTAGTTAGAACCAAAATCCAACCTGCTGATTAGTTTCTCTGTCAGACTCTGAGAGCTTTATTTTTAAAACTAAACATTTCTCAGGCAAGGTTTTATGTGTGCAAGCACGTACATGTACAGAATATTAACATATATTGTGTATTTATAGTATATAGAATAATATTTGAGAAATATGTATTTGTTAAACTAAGTAATGAAAAGGCAAAACCTCTTCTGTAAGGGAAGAACCTATATCCCACAAGTAACAAAAAGTGATGGCACATGCTGGTAATCCCAGCATTCCAGAGGCTGAGGCTGGAAAATTACAAGTTTGGGTCCAGTCCATGAAATTTAGTGACTGGGTGAGATATTATCTTAAAAAATAAAAAAGACTGGGGCTGTAGCTCTGAGGCTCTGGGTTCAATCCTCAGTACTACTACCATTAAAAAAAAAAAAAAAGTAACATTAGAATTCTCTAGAATTTGTTCCCAAATACGTATAAGAACCAGTGGGCTCTTAGGAGAAAGTGGTATCTACTTAATATAGCCAATATCTAAAGGCCTTCAATATGCAATTTCAATACTGTTTCTGTTGTAAAGCATTTTATTTCCTGGACTAAGTAACATCATGACCAGGTTTTGTAGATGCATTAGCAGTTAGCACATGGATATGAAACCACATTATCATCTGATTATTTCTGATAAAATAATAAGTAATAGTATGAAGAGGTATCCATTCATGACTATACAACATTTAAAACCCTAGACAAAACCCACACACCTAGCCAGGTGTTGGGGGCACATGTCTGTAATCACAGCACTCTGGAGGGTGAGGGAGGAGGACCACCACAACTTCAAGGCTGGCCTGGCTACACAGTGAGTTCAAGGCCAGCTTGAACTACATAGGGAGACCCTGTTTCACACACACATATAAACAAAAACACACACTTATCATACCAGAACCCCAACTGAAACGACTGACAAATTTACACAAATAAAAATATAATCCAATTTGCTAAATAAGAGCCAAGCATTTTATCTCATGAGATACTGACTATGATGATTTTTTTAAAGGGCTGCTGGGATTCAAATCAGCACTGCGTATGCTAAGCACACGTTTTGCAGAGCTATATCCCCAACTTCTTAGTCAACTACTCCATTTGCCTATAATTCTGTTTTTATAATTTTTATTTGCATTTTCCTCATAATATTCTACTTAAAGCTTTGGGCCAGGTATAATGGCGCATACCTGTGATCCCAACACTTGGGAGGCTAAGGCAGGAGGACCATTGTGAGTTTGAGGCCAGCTTGGGCTATAAAGTGACTTCAAGGCCAGCCTGAACTGCATAATGAAACCCTATCTCAAAAAGATAAAAATAGGGGCCAGGGATTTAGTTCAGTGGCATAAGCGCCTGCCTGGCAAGTGTGAGGTCACGAGTTCGATCCCCAGTACCAAAAAAATATAAAATAAATAAATAAATAAATAAAATAAAGCCTTGGTCACTAGCCCAACTCCTTTTTCAAGAACACATTTAATACACGTCAAAAGCTCTATGGAAACGCAATTAAGGAACACAACATAACTATATTTAAGCAAGGTCAGCCCTGCCCACTGTTTACCAGGAAGGATAAACAAGAATGGTCTCTATTAGCACACGGCCCACGCTACACTATGATAAATGTGACCTATAATTACTTGAAAGAGCAACTCTTCAGTTTGAGCAAAATAGGAATGTAGCAACTTACTGGACATTTCATCTAAAATGAATAGATCTGATTCCATCTTAAAAATGAATTATAAAGCTGGGCATAGTGGTACATGCCTGTAATCCCAGCACTTGGGAGGCTGAGGCAAAAAGATCATGAGTTCAAGGCCAGCCTGGACTACAAAGTGAGCCCACATGCACCCAGAACTGTATAGTGAGACCTGTCTCAAAAAGAAAGGAATTATATTCCTGGGCTTCTCAAGATCCCAAATCCTGCTTCTGGAAGGTCTGCTGTCTAGTACCCCTCAGTCCATCAGTGCATGATGAGGCAACTTTCATTCAGAGGAGTCCCTGGCAACTCTTCCGTGTTCACACACCCCATGATAAACACGCCTGCTAAAGCATATGGCTCTGTGATCAGACAGCAACACGAGAGAGGCATGGAAAGGACTTGTCAGAAAACACCAACTCCAACTGCACTGCTGATAAATTCAATACAGAAGCTCCAATGAGAAACAAAATACTTATATAGACAGTAGGTACAGCAGTCTGAAGAGTGTCCAAGCCACCTAATCTAAAACAGATCTTTCTTTTAATCATGCTGAACATCTAAATGCTTGGATTGGGTCATTTTGCCACAAAAAATTGCTGTTACTGAATTATGTTCTGAAGTTATGTCACCAACCTGTATAATGTGGCAAGGCGGGGTTTACGAAAACACAGCCCCGTCTCTTGAAGTGTGTGCTATGTCCTTAAAGTTGTAGCTAAGGAATGTCTCCCGACAGGAGTCTGGGAATTCAGAAGAGGAATTGGCAACTTTTCTATGAGGGTCACTGAACCATGTAAATGATGACATTTTTCTCTGAACTATTAAAAAGCAAAGCCAAATCCTTGGCCCTCTTACAAATACTTAAACTTCAGTCCACGTACTTTGGGCACAGACTCATCCTCGCTTCTGCCTTCATTTCCCCTGTCCTGAATTTACCACCCACTTATCTCTGTATGTCACCCTCGTGCTTATCTTTATAAGCCATTATGAACAAGATGTGGTACAAGTGATATACTCCACTTGAAAAAAATTATGGCCTAATAAGACTTTTTGTTAATTAATAAACATTTTGTAAGTTCAATTTTTAAAAGTATTAAAATGTGCTCCAAAGTGCTTCCAAAAAAAAAAACTTTTTAGCCAATATTTTTAAAAAATTCTCCAACAATGACCTATTACTTAGGAACTACAAAAACGAAACTTTCGTTATTTATCCCATGAGTTTTTTTTTTTTTCTTTGCAGTACCGGGGATCGAACTCATGATCTTGCACTTGCCAGGCAGGTGCTTATGCCACTGAGCTAAATCCCCAAAACTTTCATTATTTATGTTTGCAAGCACACAGAAAGCTATAAATATGTCCTTATACAAATATCCCCCAAAAGTCATTTTTAATTTAAAAATACAAAGTCACCGTAAATGCAATTATAATTGTACATTTATATTGAATAGGAATTGAACAGACTGGCTTCCAAAGCGGTTCACAGAATTTTTGTATGCTCCTTCTATTATCCTATGTGTGGCACGATGCTAACACTATTCCTCAAGGTAAAACAGCATAAAATTTGGACTCCTGCTTTAGGAACTGTAGCAAATGCCTTCCTGTCATTTGGAAAAAAAAAAAAAAAACAAGCTTGGGACTCAGGGACAGGGAAGTAGCTCAGTGCTGACACAGTTCAGCAGCACAAAGCAAGGCCTTGAGTTTGAACTCTAGTACCAAAAGGAAACAAACAAACAAATAAATAAATACAGCCTTTTCTTAAAGCACTCTAGAAACTTCATACAAACATCAAACAAATAAAAGTCTAGTTAAATAATCTTTACTGAGATAAAGAGAAGTCAACTGCTGTTTCCCATGTTTTAACAATTCAGGGCATTTCAGCCATATGAAATAACATGCATAATGCCTCTACAGTGCTGTCTGACAAAAATGAGCATTTAACAAGACTTTCAAAACATGTGCTTCCCACTGTGAAACTCCAATTTTTACTGTGATAACTTTATTGATGGGCTAAGAAGCCACTTTGTAGCTTTTCTATTACGGTTCAAATGTTAGGTTACACAGGAATCTCCTACATTCCAGGGAGAGATCATCTCTACTAGAGATGCTTGTGTCACAGTCAATAAACACACATGTGGCACCCAGCGAAAATGGCACATACCTGTAACCCCAGCACTCTGAGGCTGAGGCAGGAAGATCACAAATTCAGGCCCAACCTGGGTAATTTAACCACATCCTGTCTCAAAAGAAAAAATAAAGGGCTAAGAGTATAACTCAGTGTAAAGGTATTGGGTTCAGTCCTCAGTACCACCCAACAGCAAAGTGGCAAAAATAACTAGACATTGACACAAATAAATGAAATAGGATCTTAGTTCTTTACACTGATAGAAAATTTTTTCATTGAAAATTAACACCTGAATCAAAGAAATACATTAATTATTCTCAAGTTGACAGGTACTTGAACACCTGAGAATGCCAGAATCAGATTGAGGATTAAAGTTAGAAAAGCAAAATTTTTGTCCATAGAGGTTTACAAATGAGCTAGTCACAAAGAAATAATTAGCAAATGAGTACTCAATTCAAAGACTTAATGAACAGGAAATATTAAAATACAAGATAGCCCATAATAAAATGTTGATATTGGGCTCTATCCTTATTAGCCACACTTCAGCCTTGACATGGAAGCTACCTAGTTTCACTGCAGTTGGGCTTCATGGCACAAGCCCCTAATTCCAGCACTCCGGAGGCTTAGGCAAGAGGATCTTGGCAAGTTCAAAGTCAGTCTGGGCTATACAGTGATTTCAAGGGTAGGCAGGACTGTGTAGCCAGAATCTGTCTCAAAAAACTAGTAAATAAATAATTCCAATTTAAAACATAAAGTAACCCTGCTTAAAATCCTTCCCTGATTCTGTCACCAAGACAGCAAAGTCTAGGTCCTGCATCTCTGTCCTGCACTGGAGTCCTCCTCCTGATAGTAAGTAGTCAGTGGCCTTTTCTCCTTTAGCCGGCCCCATCCCCCACAGTCTCACCCTCCTCCAAAATCCCCTCCCCGCCTTGGGTTACTCTTAATGTTACTCATTCTTCAAAACGCTTCCAGAAAATATTCCTCCATCCTTCTTCCACACTCCATACCCCAAAGGAAGGCGGAAGTGTCCCGCGCCTCCCAGCTCTATCAAAGCACACGGAGCTTATCACGTTTATAAGAACCTCTACTGTCCGCTTTCCTGAACTGGCTATCTTCTAGACAGCAGAAATATGACTGGTCTCCAAGGTCAGTAAACATCTGAACTTTTCCTAACCCTCTGCATGCCTAACAATCAGTAACTCTTAAAAGTCTGAAGGAGGCTGCTGTAGCTCAGGGGTAGAAAGCTTGCCTAGCAAGCATCAAGTTTAGAGTCACTTATTAAATAGATGTGCAATACAATCGAATCTGCTTGAAATTCCAACAAACTTTTTTGTCACGGTTTTCATCAGGTCTTTTTTAAGTAGTTTTAGGTTTACAGTGTAAAATATTCAAGTATTTCCAGACCTGTTAAAAAAAAAATCCCTTAACCAAAAATCTACTCCTCAGGTGATTTCGCCAGGTGTAAACTCATCTCAGTCAAAAGGAGCCTGCCGCATCCCCTGACACCCTTCCTAACCGCAGAGACAGGTCACCGGCTATGAGACACCGCCAGCTGTCTATGACCCGCTCTCCTGGGCGTCCGAGTTCTTCCTTTTCTCTACCCAACTTCCGCGATGGGCATTCCCTGGGCGCTCTTCCAAGACGCTTCGGAAGCCCAGCCCCGGCCCCACACCTTCGCCCTCCATCACCGGGCCACGAACACCTTCCCTGCTCCGGACGCTCCCGTCCCCCTGGAGGACGCGGACTGGAGAAGTCTGGGCGCCCCGCCACGGTCCCGCGCCTCCACCCTGACGCGATTTGGGGGCGTCCCGAGGGGCCCGGGCGCGCCTTGCCTGCCGACCCACAGGTATCCCCGCGGACTCGGGACGGGATGGCGAGGGGGGCCTCCGTGGGAGACCCACGCTGAGCACCGACACGGTTCAGCGAGCTGGCGACGGCCGGGGGCCCGGCCCGCGCGTGGGACTAGGGCGGCAGCGGCCCCGACGCTACGAGCCCCGTCAGGTGGACGGCGCCGACGGATGACCCAGCAGTCCCCAGCCCGCACGCCGCAGCCCCGCTCCTGGGGTGAGACCCGCGCCCCCTCGGCCCCGGCCCCGAACCTCGCCCGCTGCTCCTCCAGCGTCGGGACAGCCGCTCTCCCCGCGCAGCGTCAGTGGGTCTGGGCTCCGCTAGTCTCCTCCCCGCCCTCGCCCCCGCCTCCCTCTCACGCCCCGCCCCCCGCGCCGCGAGGGCGCGCACGTGTCGCGCGATGTCGTCACTTCCGGGGCGCGGGCGGAAGGTTGAGGAAACCACGGTGGAGTGAAGCTTGGTGCGGCGAGACGCAATGCTGGCTTGGGGGTGCTGCATGTACCACGGTGGAGTTGAGGAAACGCGGATGACCTCGAAACGAATGTTGAGGCTCTGACCTGGAGCATTTGGGAGGCGCGGAGAGGACGACGTTCGGCGGCGTTTTCCTAGCTCTTGCTTTTGGGATCCGACTTGATTTAGGCTGAGACGGCGCTGCCTCTCTGGTTTTTCCAGCCACTGTAGGAGCACGGAATGGGAGGCAGAGGCGGGAACGCCTGCAGCAGAGAGGAGCCACTAGGCCAGGAGGGGCTTACAGCCCCTAAAGGGTGAGGCAAAACCATGACTCATCCCTTCGTGGAACTTAAGATTTGACGTTAGGGGGCCGGGGATTTAGCTCAGTGGCTTAAGCGCCTGCCTAGCAAGCACGAGGTCGTGAGTTCAATCCCCGGTATCCCCCCCCCCCAAAAAAAAAGATTTGACATTAAAGGATCTTAAAGTGATTGCTTGGTACAAATCTGTTTCGTACAGGTGAGCATAATTGAGAGCCCACGGTTAAATACATCAGTGTCACACAGTATTAAAGATCGAGTCACAAATGGAATCTAGTTCTGATTCCCACTGGAAGAATGCTGGAACCAGCCACTAAATACTGCCTCTCTCCTGCTTGCCATCAATGGGATAAGGTGCAGGTACAATAGAAGGGAAAAAGATAGGAAAAAAATACTGCGGTGCATGCGGTAGGCAGACTTACATTGGCATTCAGTTATGCTAATTGTAGCTTCTGTGATGTTATTTGCTAATCGGGATTGATTCATTGCTTAGGTTATTTTTAAATATCCGTGTGTTAGACTGGGATTACAATAATGTAAAACAAAAGTACCTACACTGAGTTTATGTGTCCGGGGACAGGTGAAAGAGCCAATCATCAGTACATTTACATGAGTACTTTAGTCATGAGTACATGACTTTAGCTGTCAAGGAGGCTAGTGCAACCAAAGCATTTGAGGTTTGAGAGGAGACAAGAAAGGCTTCACTGAGGTTACATGAATAAAGGAACCAGGTTTGCTGCTATGCAAATATCCACTCCAGTTCTAGGCACAGCCGGAAGTGGAAAGGCACTTCCAACCTATGTGGCTTTAGCAATGAATTGGGTGGAAGTAGAAGATATCAAAAAGTAGGATGCTAGGGTCCGGGATTTAGCGCAGTGGCGTAAGCACCTGCCTAGCAAGCGCTAGGTCGATATTTCGATCCCTGGTACCAAAAAAAAAAAAGGCTAAACCCAAAGTGTGGGAAGAAACTCACCAGATAGGAGTTCTCACAAAGAGATAGGAACTTCCCACCTACTAGTAGTAGATGGTGTGTGTGTGTGGGGGGGGTTGTTTTGTTTTTGGTGATACACTACCTAGGGTTGAATCCGAGACCCTCACACTTACCTGTATTCCCAGCCCTTTGGTTCAGCTGCCCAAACTAGGCCCAAATTTGTAATCTTCCTGCCTCAGCTTTCTAGAGTGCTGGGATTACAGGAATATGCCTGATACCCCAAAAAAAGGTGCCTCAATCCACCTGGTAGGTTCTTGGCTCTCATCACAGAAAGGGATTTTCAGGACATCTCAGTGAGACTTTAGTGTGAACAGTAAGAGTATATATTTAAAATGAAAGCTCTTGGGAGAGCTGTGCTGTGGCCTGGGATTTGGGGATATATACATGTTGCTGGGGGAACCTTTAGTAATCTATAAAATGTCTGCCTAAAAACATTCTTTGAACCTCTTGAATCTTTTTTCATCTTAAGGTCATGTTGCTGCCCTTTTCCCTATAATAGGGTAATGTATGGTCTTCATATCTATAAGGCATTTAAGTGTGACAGGCATGGGAAAAAAAGTCCTGGAAGTATTAACAACCCTAGGGAGTAAAGTATGTAATAAGGTATACAGAACCTTTGATAACTTTGTTTCCTGAGGTTTCTGTCTTCCTAGAAGTATAAGTTTAAAATTATGATTTTCCTTGTGTTCTGCCTATTTCTTTCTTTTGTCTTAAAAGAATGTGGACACTGAAAAATCTGACTCCTTGGGGTCCTTAATGGAATAATCTATCACCCACATCTTTTTTTTTTTGAGACAGAAGCTCGTTATGTATTTTAAGCTAGCCCTGAACTCACTATTGTAGCCCCAACTAATCTCAAACTTGTGATGATCCTCCTGCCTCAGCCTCCTCAATGCTGGCATTATAGCCATGTTCAACCACACCCAGTTCTTTATCCCATAATTTTAATGTTACTTATTGGTTTAGAGAGGAAAAAAAATTTTTTTTTTCCTTTTGGTACTGGGGATCGAACTCATGACTGTGCACCTGCAAGGCAGGCACCTTTACCGCTAAGCTAAATTCCCAGCCCAAGAAAAATTTTTTAATGATGCTGAGTGTTTTTTTGTTTTACTCAGGAATGAAAACTTGTTCATAAGTTACCATCTTTACCTATAATTCAGTTAAAATGCTGATAACAAAATGACTATTAATCTTGGTGTGTTTATGATTCTCCAGTTTTATCAATGTCTAAGTCTGCACATTTTCTTGTCTCGGTGTCTCTCTTCTTGCCCCTGTCCTTGGGCCTTTCTTTTCTCCTCATACATTTTGTTTTGTCCTAAAACAGTGAGATGGAAGGAACAAGGAAAAGAGAATCTTCTTGGAGAGGATGATATGTGAGGGGTGAATGGAAAACGTATGGGCCATATCTTTCTCTGTGGGCTGTTAAACAGTAGGAAAAATAGTTTATAAAACTCTGTTTTCCAAGTCTTTTGTTTGTTTTTTAGATTTTTTGTTTTTTAGTTTTTGGAGCTAAGGACCGAACCCAGGGCTTCCAGCTTGCTAGACCAGTGTTCTACCACTGAGCTAAATCCTCAGCCCGTTTTCCAAGTCTAAATTTTACAAATTGATTAGTATCATAAAGATTTTCCTTTGTATATTTCTGTCACCAGTCATGTTGCTACTATGTTCAACTTGTCAGCTCATCACTCTGCAACAGGGCTATTGAATCAGACCCCAAAAGCAATGACTGGGCATTATCTATTAGTGATCACAAATGGAAAACACCCACACAAGGCCAGAGCTCCTACATTGGCCTGAGTAGCCCAGACTAAGAATCATAGTTGGGCTGAGGATTTAGCTCAGTGGCTTAAGTCCTTGCCTTGCAAGCACAAGGTCGTGAGTTTGATTCCCTGGTACAAAAAAAAAAAAAAAAATCATAGTCACCCATACTAAAGTTCCATGTCACCAAATAGATTTTTGACTTTCTGAGAAGTTGAGAGAGAAGTAATGAAGCTTCCCAAACAGGACAGATGCAGTTGACATAACACATATTCTGCTTTAGCCAGTATTTTTACCCACTAACCTTAAGTAAACTGGTGTTAACCAACTGGTTGTTATTCTACTGTTGTCTCCCTGTCTGCCTTATAAAAAAAGTAACTGTCTTCAGCACTTTTTTGTGTGTAAAACTGGTATTTCGGGGAGCAAAGAGATGGCTGGAGAAAAAAAGGGGAAGCCACGTTGGAGCCCACTTTCCAGGCTGGATCCACCTTCTGAGTTACACTTTAACCCAGGACCAGGATAACCTGTCTAAAAAGAAAAAGCAGCAGCTAACCCAGTTTATACACAGTAAGTTTCTGGGCGTGGATCCTGTGGTCCTCAGCAAGCCTCGGCTGAGCCCAGCCCTAATTACCCGGTCCTTAGCTATGCAGTTTTGCATCCCCTCCCCTGTGGCCTTTGGGCACCATGACAGTTCCTCCAAAGGCCATATAAGGTCAAGAACTACACAGTGGAGAGGTAGCCACTCACTGGCAAGAGTAAAATCAGGTCAATCCCTCAACCCTGCCACAAACGCAGATGCTTTTAATTAAAACCTTTAACACCAAACCTGCTTGGAGCTCTGGCTCCCAGTTCACCTTGTGGCCACCTCAGTACTTACATGGAGTATACTTTCTATATAGCTTTGATCTTGCAGCTCCTTGTGGGAATCTGCCAGCTGTCAGATGTTTTTTTCGTTTTTTTTTTGTCTTTTTGAGACAGGGTCTCACTATGCAGTTCAGGCTGCCCTTGAGCTCACTTTGTAGCCTAGGCTGGTCTCGAACTCCCAATGATCCTCCTGCCTCAGCCTCCAGAGTGCTGGGATTACAGGTGTGAGCCATCATGACCGGCTTTTTTGTTTTTGTTTTTTGAGACAAGTTCTTCTTATGCAGCTCAGGCTGGCCTTGAACTGACTATGTCGCCCAGGCTAACTTTGAACTCGCAGCAATTCTGCTGCCTCAGCCTTCCAAGTTCTGGGATTACAGATGTGTGCTACCACACTTGGCTGGAAAATATTTAAGTGCATCGTAATTTTGTCTTGATACATGTGATGCCATTTTGCTAAACAATAAGGAAAATGGATGGTTTAGGCCATAACCCAGCAAGAAATAACTACATTTCCACACTTGATCTTAGCCAAAAGGCCGAGAAGCGATAATAACTACATTTCCTCCCATGAATCTGTCCTTTTCCCAGAAACATTTTGTGACTAATGCTTTCATGAAATTGTACCGTTTCTAGAAGACCATTCCAAAATTGGCTACCATCAATCTGACTTAAATAACAATGTTATTTTGGTTTGTTGTTGGGTTTTTTTTTGTTTTGTTTTGTTTTTTGAGACAAGGTCTTACTATGTAGTACAGACTGGCTTTGAACTCACTTATGTAGCCCAGGCTGGCCTCAAACTTGTATCAATCCTCCCGCCTCAGCCTCCCAAGTGCTGGGATTATAGGCATGCATCACCATGCCCAGCAATACTGTATTATTTTGTTACCCAAGGTACTGGCTACTTGCTGGATTTCTACCCATTTATTAATCTTTGAGGACAAGATCTCTGAAGGACGAAAGTCCCTGGTCAGGTCGGCTAGCCAAAATCAGATGGATCTGAAGGCTGCTAGGGTGCTTTCCAGACTATCTCTAACTTCATTACAGTCTGATTTCCATGCTAAAGGAAACACCCACTAGCCACCATGGCTATATGAATACTATAGAAAGAGCAGTAACACATTGAGAACTTCCCACCTTTAGAGGAAAGGGCCTAGATCTTCTCTCTTCTTGTCTGTCTCTCCCCTGTCCTCATTTCTGCCACCCTGTAACTTCTCTCCTTAAGTGAGCTCAGAATTGATGTGTGGGTTAGGCTCCTACCTCTGCACTGCTGGCTTTGAATAAACCTGAGCTCTTGGCATTTGGTTTTGGTTTTGCAACACAGAATGAGAAAAGATCCTGATTTGGGAGCTGAGGGAACAATAAAGTGTTGATAACAATTTCATAACGCATATTGGTCATTCAAGGCACTCTGGCTTTTAATCTGAGTCAGGTAAAAAGCTATGGGAGGGGCTGGGATTTAGCTCAGCGGCATAAGCGCCTGCCTTGCAACTTCGCAGTGGTGAGTTCGATCCCCAGTACCCGGAAAAAAAAAAACAGCAGCAGCTATGGGAGAGTTCTGAGCAGAGGGCACGATTTCAGTGTTGACAGTCTTGACCACTACATGCTAAGAGAGTAAGAAAAAGGTCACTCACAATTCCTTGTTCTGTGTTTTACTAAGCTACGGATAATACAAAGAAGAAACATCTCAAACATGAATATTTAGTTTGTAACATACTGGATGTGAAGTGACTGGACTTGGATAGAAGGGCCTGAGCCCTCGAGAAATAGTGGGACTCAGAGTAACAGACTTAGGAGTCCTTAGTGTTCATTAGTAGTCGGTGCAGTCATGAGAGTGAATAAAATCACCAAGAGGTGTGTGTAACGAAGCATACATTTATAGTGATAAACACACACCACCAACTTGGCTCCCTCTAAAAGTAAAGACAGCTAGAAAAGAAGACTGAAGATGGATGGGCGGATAGACAGACACGGGGGGAGCACTGAGGACTGAACCCAGGGCCTTTCTACTCATCTATACCTTACGCCCTTTTAAATTCTGTTTTTGATTTTGAGACGGGGCCTCCCTAGTTGCCAGGTTGGGCTGGAGCTTGTAGTCCTCCACCTCAGTCTCTTGGAGTATTTAACTGAAGAGGCAAAGTTTAGTTCTTGAGCAGAATGATGGGTATACTCATACTCACGTGTAAGTCATCCCCATCAGAATAGAATCACCTTTCAGTTCTAACAGACAGCGCGGGAGGTCATGAAGGAAATCTCCCTTCTCACACGAGTGCTTGATAACGGTCACAGCAGACTGCCAGAACCACAGCTTTGCGCAAAGTCTAACCCAGACCACCACAGGCACCGGGGACAGACAAACTCCTGGGCCCTGAACCTGTTACTCGTTAAAAGCACAATTGGTGTTTTCTTTTGAGGCACTCAGAGACTTAAAAGCAGTTTTTGCTAAAAATAAAAAAATAAAGTAATTTGAACCTACAGATGCCAGTAGGTACCTGTTAGTCACTTTCCTATTGCTGAGTCAAAACAGGTAACACCTGCAACTTAAAGGACACGTTTATTTAGACTCAGGATTTTCAGAGGATTCAGTCCACACTCACTCAGATGGCCCTAGGACACAAACAGCTGGTGGAGGGGCCTGGCAGAAGACAACTGCTTGCTTCATGGAAGCCAGGAAGCAAAGGGAAGGGAGGAGCAGAAACAAGAATTCACCCTTCCTGGTACTCATGCCCCAGGGACCCACCTTTTCTGACCAGGCCCCACCTCTGAAACACCTGAGACTTTAGAGGACATTCTATATCTAAGCCACAGCAGTAACTAAAGGTAGAACAAACCTGCCCCAGCCCCATACTTGCCTACATTACCAACCTTTTTTATTGTTACTTTGAGACAGGTTCTCATTACATTATTTAAATAAGGCTTAAACTTTCAATCCTCCTGCCTCAGCCTCCCAGAGTCCTAGCTTGACCTTCGTTTTGAATCTTTTATTACCTTTCATCTCTGGGTCAAATCCATTCTCAGTCTGCATATAGGTACGTCAGTCATTTAGAGAGCAACTGCCTGAAAGCTGGCAAAGCGGATTTGGTTAGCTCTGAATTTACGTAACTGATCCCCTTCAAAACTGACAACATCAATATAACAGATTAACAGAGCATTCAAGTATGTCCAGCAGTCTCCAGTCACTGCCCTGTACCTGTCACCTCTGAGTCCTGCAGAGCCTAAATGACTGAGACTATCCCAAGCAGAAGTATCTCAAGGACACTGAATGTCTTATCAATCAAGACTTCTCCAGGTGCCACTGTTGAAAAGCAGAATTGATAATGAACCACTAGGGCACGCCCCCAACAACCTAACATCCTCCAACGAGGCCCTGCCTCTTAAAGGACCCACCACCCCGTAGTAACAGTGTAGGCTTGCAGCCTATTGTGCATAACAGATTAACTTAAACCAGTTTAAACTTTGGTCATCCCAGGGACTTTGTGCTATGCGAGGCCATATGATTGTTTGTTCTGGAGGAAACCTTATTTGCATTGTGTTGAAGGTAATAAATGCAGAACCTTGAGCCTCAGTGGAATGCTGCACAGGATGCTTTGCTAAGATGTATCAAAAAGAACAGTAAACACGAAGGCCAGACACAGCCAAAGGTGGTCCCGGGGATAGCTAAACAATTAAGTTACCACTTACCTGAACTTTACCCTTCTGACATTCGCTTCTGTTCTTTCTAAAAGACAAGCCTCCAATAAAAAGCCAGAGAAAATTGTGACGGGGACTTCGGTCCTAGATGCTGTTGCCCCCCACCCCGCCTCCTGACCCCTAACTTTGTCTCTCTCTGGTTTTCTTTTCATCCTCCACACCTCATTTTTGGGACCTGTTTCCTCATAGAAACCAACAGTCTGGTCTTCAACGCGTGGCCTTTGGGGACATTTCAATACAAACTGGCAATGGTCATTCTAAAGCATGTTCCTCAGTTGAGGTTTGTGTGGGGTTCTTCTCAAAGTGAGACACAGGTCATTCATCTCAGCAGAAACTTCACCTAACTAATGTGCACCCTTTGCAAGCAGGATAGTGGTACACACAGTGGTACACAGTTTGCTAAGGTAATATAGTTTTGGTTATGGGGTTAAGATAGGGTCTTACAGGTATCTCTGCTGTGAAGTGACTATCTTGCAATAATAGGTAATGTATGGGAAAATACTGTGAGATCATGCAAATATCCTATTTTTCTTCAATTTCTTAATCTGTGAGTTTTTGTATTCAATTCTTGCCTGAATTAGTTATAATTATCATGGCTGCCAAATAGGTATTTTCTAACCTCATCAATACAGAAATTATTAGCTGGCATTTTACTTTAAGAACTTTCTTTTCTAGTTCTTTTATGGAATTGTTTATGATTAGCTTTTTTTTTTGTACTGGGGATCGAACTCATGACTGCACGCTTGCAAGGCAGGTGCTTATACTGCTGAGCTAAATCCCCAGCCTTATGATTAGCATTAACAGGAATTCATGGATTCATAATTTACTTAGTGGGCTATAACTCACTGATTATTAATTATTAATAATAATTAATTAATATTTTGATTATTAATAATTACTTTGATGTTCAAGTGCCCCACACCTCAAATTTTAGTAATGTGTGCTAAGATGGGAATTTAACTTTATATAATTTTGAGTTATTATTTCTAACAGGAATTATGTGAAAAACACAAATATTTCTTGATAAAACTTCCCTGGCTTGTGATACTGCTGTCATGTCCACAGCATCATACAGGAAAGAATTGCTCTTCTTGCTGCATGATAGGGCATGTTTCTATTTGTCAAAAATCAGCATCCAACTGTTAACACATCAATTAAAGAGAAAAAAGTTAAAGCTGACCCTCCCCTTTTTCACTTGGCCCCCAGAAAAATTATGTTATTGTCTTACTTTTGCAGGATGCAAGAACTTTAAGAAACCATGAACAAGTTCTTGCATCCTGCAAAAGTAAGACAATAATATAATTTTTCTGGGGCCACACACAGCTAGGGGTGTGTGCTAACCTCACAGCCAGGTGCAAATGAGGATCCCCGTAGGACTGGGAAAGAAGGGGCACTTTGGTAAAACTCGTGGAGGATGTGTTTTGCAGTTTTCCTGGCTTCTCCTGGGGAACCATGCCCTTCCTACTCACCAGTTCCTACAGTTCAGTGATCGAGGGCCTAGCACCTGGTCCCCAAGAACAGGCAGGTGGCCTTTTCTCTGGCCTCAGTGAGTGCATATCCGGATTGCTGTGAATCCTTCTTAGGACTTTTCTAGCTTTCACAAAGTGTCCGTCTCCCTCCCTCTAGCCCTGTCTCTCTGTCTCTCCCTTTCCCTCTCTCCCCATCCTCCCTCTCCCTGCTTCTTTTTCTCCCTCTGGAAAGGCCTCATTAAATTGCCCAATCTATAGAGGTTCCATTGGAACCAGCTATTCTCCCTTCTGATTATCTTCCCAAAAGAATTAAAAACATCATATCACAGCAATATATATGCACCCAAGTTTATAGCAGCACAATTTGTGATAGCTAAATCTTGGAAACAACCCACATGCCCATCAACTGAGGAATGGATAAAAAAGATGTGGTATGTTTATACAATCGAATACTACTCAGCCTGGAAGAAGGATAAACTAGAGACTTTTCTAGGTAAATGGATACAACTTAAGACTATATACATAAGTGAAATAAATCAGACACATACATATAAACATCATATTGTCTCACTAATGTGAGCAGCTGAAATAAACAGTATATATATATGGATGTTATTGTTTGTGTCTAGGAGGCCCCCCAAGCATAATGCAGTCATGGAAGTGGCTGAATCTAGCATTTGTGATCAGTTTGGTGTCTAGTACTGGGACTGGCAGTGTGAGTGCTGCACCCACCCAGGGGCAGAGCTGGCATACAAGGTAAGGGCAGCAAGGAGGCATGCTTTTCCCCTTTGCCCCTTTATCTCGTGCTGCTTGCAGCCACCATAAACGGCTTCCCCTCAGCCATCCCACCCTGCCTTGGAGCCAGCTGAGTATGGATTGAAACCTCCAAGTACTGTGAGAAATAAACCTTTCCTTCCTTCATTTTGGGTGTCAAGTATTTTGTCTCAACAATGAGAGGAAGTAACTGAGACAATGTGTATAAAAAACAGTTCAGATAGTTATACTACTGATTTCTCTGAGTTCGATGAAGAGAAAGATTTGTACTGGTATTGTTCGGACAGTTGAATGCAGATGTCTTGTGCTTTGGGTGAATGATTTGGGGATGAAATGTGCAGTGTATGTAACCACTCTTGCCCCAACTGACATGTTTTGAAATTTTGCTTTAGTTTTTTTTTTCTCTTTGAAATAAAATGAAATTGAAAAATAAATAGCCCAGTGTAGCCTCAAATTCATGATCCTGCTGCTATAGCCTCCCAAGCATGCGCCACCATACCCACCTGTCTCTTGTTTGATTTTGCCAAAGGCAGTGTAATCCTAGAACTGGAAAACTCATACCTGCCACAACAGATAAAGGCAGGTGGCTTTGGGAAATCTAAATTCTGAGAATTTGTAATGATTCGGTACCAAAATTATTTCCAAGCAGTTTAATTCACTTTGAGTTAACTGATCAAACATATAGTTAAAGCAGAGCTAAAGGCTTATCAGATTATAAGGTTCTCAAATGGGAAGTGGTTTAGAAATCACATCATTTAATTTAAATTAAAAGTCAGAGAGAGGGCCAGGAATATAGCTCAGTGGCACAGTGTCTGCCTGGCAAGCATGAAGTCCTAAGTTTGTTTGTTTGTACCAAAGGAAAAACAGGGGGAGCTGGGTGTGGTAGCGTATACCTCTAATCCCACTCTGGGAGGCCGATGCAGAAGGATCATAGATTTGAGCCCAGCTTGGGCAATTTAGCAGCTCAGTGAGACCTGATCTCAAAATACAAAGTGCAAAGAAGACAAAGCTATCCCCAGGGATAGGACAGCACATTGCACATCCAAAAGAAGCCACAGCAAGCCCTGCTGCCCTACCTTTTCCTCACAACAACAACCTGACCTCTGACACTAGGAAGTGGGGCGTAGGAGTTCCCCTGCCCGTTCAGTGCAAAGCCCGCGTCCACACCCTTCAATGCCGACCCTGAGCTCTTCTCTGGCCCACCTCTGTGTACAGAGCTCTGAGGCCACAGTCTGCATCCTCAGTTCTCCTAACGCAGACCAGCGGCCAAAGCGGCGAGCTAACTCTGAGTGTGCCTCTGCCATTGGGGCTGTCCGGCCGTCACCCCTACAGTCATGAGAACGGTATGAAGCTGCACACCTGTAATCCCAGCGTTCTGGGTAGCTGAGGCAGAGGGACCACACAGATGAGTCCAGCTCAAGCAATTTAGTGACTTAGTGAGACCTGTGTCAAAGAAAAAAAAATTAGCAAACTCATGAAAGTCCTGGACTTTGACCACATGTCCATATGTAGGTGTCACTGTACTATTTCTTCCATGGCCAGGGTTCATAGGTCCAGGAATCAAGGAGATGGAAATGGGGGTGGCTTTGCTCACAATTACCACTAATGACTCACAGAAAGTTTTGGTTCTTGACCCCATGACCTTAAGCCTCCTGCTTAGAGGTCTCAGTTCCAAAGGGAGGAATGCTTTCACCATGAAATGCAATAATGATTCCACTGACCTGCAAATTAAGACTGCTGCTCTGGGCTCCATGTTCCTCATAATCAACAAGTAAGGGCATTACTGTGTTGGCTGATATGGTGGATTGACAACTGGGGGTCAACTTTTTTTTTTTTTTTTTTTTTGCAGTACCGGGGATCGAACTCATGATCTCATGCTTTGCCAGGCAGGTACTTATGCCACTGAGCTAAATCCCCGGCCCAACTGGGGGTCAACAACACCCAGCTGAACTGAATCAGCATGGTGCTGAGCATGGATAGCCTGCCTGGAGACTGCTGCCAAGAGAAGAGAGAAGTGGAGAGGACGAAGTGGTACTGGTGGCTCTCCTGTTGCTGTTGGCTCTCCTGGAGGAGGCTGCTGAGCTTTTTCCCTGGTATGAACTTGGCTGAACGAGCTTGGGACCTCATTGTCGCTGCGAGCGGCTGTGGTTTACTCTGGGGGAGCTCTGGTCCTTATGTTGAACATCACTTCTTGGCTCTGGAGGGGAAGATGTGTGCTCCTCAGTCTCCAGAAGAAGCTTGTCACGCTGGCTTCCTGATACGAACTCAGCTGTTCTCATTATCAGAGGAGCTTGGGACCTCGTTGTCACTGAGGATGGCTGTGGTAATTTTAGGGGGCGCCATGGTCCTTAACTTTGAGCATCACTTCCTGGCTCCAGTGCAGAACTCTCCACCTACTGACACAGATCCTTCATCCCACTGGCACAGACTTTCTAGCTTCTACCACAACCTTTGGGCCTTCCCAGCGCAGATCCATGATACAGACTTGCATGAGACGCTGTGGGCTCCAGGTCTTCAGCTGGACTCACGCAGGACGTTGCCATGGGACCAAGGCCCACCCTCAGCTGGACTTTTTTTTGCTGGGGGCTTAGCGAGTAGCCAGATTTCCTGCACTTTTCATGTTTGACTCTTTGGGTGACTGTTATAAAATAATTCTGTAAATTATGTGCCCTGTATTGTCTTGTTCTCCTTGCAAACCCTGACTACAACAGCTGGTGTGGCTGAGCCTATCCAGGAGAAACCGGACGGCTACTCCACAGTGGAGGTAAGGGAGAGCCTGCCTGGGATACAAGAAACCGTGTCTCTCAGTATCTGTCATGCCTAAGATCAGTGGAAAACTATAATCCAAGCAGTACTAGTAATGGGCCAGTCCCTTTAGCAGGTGAAGAACCACATTCATAAAGAAAATGTGGATTAGTCAGGTGTGGTGGCTACAATCCCAGCACGTGGGAGGCAAAGGCAAGAGAACTGCCATGAGTTCAAGGCCAGCCTGAACTACATTATCAAGTCCCTGTCTCAAAGAAACAAAACAAAGGTGACACACACAGTGTATGACACACACAGTGGTATGACCCATCATACCACTTCTGCCTTGGAGCCGGCCAACTGTTGCTGAAACGGTGAATCACAGTCAGCCTCTCCTTGGAGATGCAGGTGTTGGGTGCTGTTTCAACAAGGAGGGTGTGACTAACACGGGAGGGAGGGGAAGCCGACTTCCTTTGGGATGTCTCAAGTCTGAAATGACTAACCGAATTCAAGTAGCACAGTGTTACAGGTGACGGGTATATAATTCAAGGCCAAGGGAAAAGGCTGGACAGGAATATAAATTTGTGATTAACCAGCACACAGATGGGCCAGGTGTCAGCTGATGGCTGCTCAGCTCCAGATTCACCTTGCATTCCCTGCTCAGCAAGGACCAGACCCTTCCATATTTTCCTGTTGTCTTCATGGCTGTTGCTGCCAGTGAGCATGATATTCAGCTTTGTCAGTAGAGGGCATCAGAGACACACTGGTGGAGGAGGGCACTGTCCTTAGGGATTCTGGGGTGTA
Source organism: Hydrochoerus hydrochaeris (assembly GCA_004027455.1). Taxonomy (NCBI): domain Eukaryota; kingdom Metazoa; phylum Chordata; class Mammalia; order Rodentia; family Hydrochaeridae; genus Hydrochoerus; species Hydrochoerus hydrochaeris. The sequence goes on from PVLA01005353.1 coordinate 118,101, forward strand.
CAGTTGTCTGGCAGCCAGTGTCTGCAGCACTTGTCAACAGCACAGAGGCCAGCAACTTTCCCCAGCTTGCTGGGTGTTCGAGGGGACACCCAAGCAAGCACCCAGGTGACGGGTCCGCCATTCTGTGAGCCGTGGAGGCACTCGGGGTGGAGGTTCTTCCTCCGGCTGCTATTCTAACTCTGGGAGTACTGGCTGCTCCTTCTGTACTACACCCATGTTCTTTAGAGTTATCTGAATCAGTCCCTCATCATACCTCTAACACAGCTAGCAATGCTTTTAAAGTTATAAATTATTCAAATTACTGTGTGGCCCCTTTCCTCTGCATATAAGTAATAGAAATACAGGAAAGATTGCCCAGAGATGATACAGATTGGAACATCAGACAGGTAAAGTCTCATGCAGTCTATCATTTCCTATTTGGAATGGGTAAAATGCAAAGACACATGGGGTGGCAGGAGCTCGGAGGTCAGCTTCCATTTTTGGACACCAGATCCAGAGCCCTCTGGGGTCCAGTGTGGGAGCTTCAGCTGGCCCTGTGTGCAGTGGGCCCCCACCCATGCCAGTGGCAGTGTCAGGTATACTCAGATCTGGAGTTTCCTTGCCAGGCTCTCACAGTACTGCATGTGAGCATCTTCTGGAGACAAAGTGTTTGCACCACATGGCTCCCTGATACCATAGGGACTGAGCTCCCAGGTTCTCCTTGGTTACTCCACACTGTGGGGGACCCATATCCTTTTAGGGGCTCTTTTGGATGGTGACTCTAGACCTCCTTTGAAGTTGATGACACTGTAACTGTCACACAAGGGTTGTTGGCCTCAGCCAGTACCAGCATCACAGAGATGTAGAAGCAAGGGAGAGGTGCCCATGTTTGTGCCTTTCTGTGACCCTTCTAAGGTGCTGAAGTGTCTTCAGAGAAGATAAAAGACAAAAGCGTTTTCAGCTACTAGAATGCTGGGCCCTTAGCTAAGAAATGAGCAAACTCATTTCCTAAAAAGATACAGTGATTAAAGATATAGATGATTCAAGTTACTGTGTGGAAACACTCTTGAGCAAATAAATGAACGATACTGCTTAGAAACACCAAAATTCCAGGACCGTGTGCAGGTTATCTGGAAAAACTATGCAGGGAACAATACATTCTTGTCCATGTCAGGTGTGTGTGTTGGGTGGACAGTCCAGGAATTAGACTATGGATCCAATTCCTAGGTTACCCCAGAGGTGCTGCCACCATAGAGTCAAAAGTGCCACCTCACCAGGGAATGGCACAATAGTCATTCAAAACATCACGATGAAATCCTCTGGCTGAAGGTGCGGCCTGGAGGAGTGGTGAGACAGTGCTGCAGGAAGGATTCTCAGTGTTCTGCCTCTCTGGACCAACATCAATTTCCAAATGGAGCTGCACTTTAAGAATGAAATTAAAACTAAGCCGGGCATGGTGGTGCACCCCTGCAATCCAAGCACTCGGGAGGCTAAGGTAGAAAGATCAATGAGTCTGAGGCCAGCCTGGGCTACAAAGTGAGTTCAAGGCTGGCCTGAAGTGCATGACAAAACCCTGTCTCAAAAAGATAACTAAATAAGCAATTGGACTATTCCCTGGATGTTGCAGACACATGCCACCCTGGCCCGCGGCGAGTGCCAAGTGAACAGTGCTACCCTCATGTTAGCTAGCAGCAAGGCAGTTAGCGTCATCAGGGAAGGCTGTGTTTTTAAGAAGCTCCATGAGAACAGACAGGGATACACACCTGTAATCTCAGCATTCTAGGAAGGAGGATTCAAGCCCAATCTGGGCAACATAGTAACTTAGTAACTGCCTCAAAATAAAATAAGAAGGGCTGTGACTATATCTCAGTGCAAAGGCACTGGGTTCGCTCCCTAGTAAACTAAAAAAGATGAGGCTCTGTGTAAACCTGGCACCAACATGCTCCTTTCCCAGGGCAGGAGGGCAAAGCTGGCACAAGTGCCCTTTTCCTGCTGCCACAATGGACCACATGACCTTAATGACCTTAGAGGACTCACCTCAGTGGGTAACAGATTCTGCAGGCGCCTTGGCTGCAGCTGTGGAAAGGGCCCGAAAAAGCCCTCCAAATCCAAGCAGGCCAGACAGGAAATCTCTGCAAAGCCAGGGACATCAGTGCAGAGGACTGACCTGCCTGAGGGGGCAGCCCAAGTACTGCCTCACTCCGTGGCCAAGTAGCACAGGCCAGAGCAAGGGCAGAATGGCAGCCTTTAAATGGCAGCCAGGACAATCACGAGCAAGGGAGAGGTGGAGATGAGACAGCAGGAAGCAAGTGACACCCACATGCACACCCACTGACCCCAGGCAGTTGGGTGAGTACAGCTGGTGACCTTGATGCAGCCCTGGGAAACTCAGCACTGAAGGTATCTGTGGAGGCTGCTGCACATTCCGGGGGCTTCAGTCTATTCCTGCTTCCATCCTGCCTCCCTCACACAATACCAGGTATGCAGCTTCAGCTGAACTTCTTAATGGGGGCCAAGCTCTGAGTTTTGGGGTACTCTGGGATTCCATTTCTTGTAGTAATGACTACGTATGGATCCTCTTATTCCTAAGATACATACATTGTGGCAGGGTCACCTGACAAGACCACGTGACTAAAAAACCACAGTGCTCCATTACACGTTAGGCGAATTCTCCAGGAGCCTCGATTTGTTGAAGGTGGGTGAGGTTGCCACTTCCAGAAGGCTCTGTCTCCCCCACAGCTGCTTGGATTCTCTCCTGGTGCACAGAGGTCCTGTTTCCAGTTAGTGGCAGGTGGCTGGAGGAGTCTTATACCTTGGGTCTCAGATGTCCCCCAAAGGCCCGTGAGCTAAAGGCCGTATTGCCCAGGTGGGTGCAAGGGCCTGTCCCGTCACCCCGGCTACTCTGGGGCTGAAGCACAACTGCTGGAGCCGCCTGGTAACACTGCAGGCCCCACCTCAAAACCAAACCAAACTAAAGCTCTGAGCAGTCACCACAACCCTTTTCTCTTCATATGTCACTTACAGGCTCAGGTATTTGTGACAGTGACAGAAAACTGACTGAGACAGGGTAGATTCCCAAGACCTCCAGGCCATGGTGTTTCTCAGCCGCCCGGTGGGCTACTCTGCTCCTAATGTTGCTCTGTGTGTGTGCGTGTGCGTGAGGGGAGCATTTTGGAAACAGAACTATAATTTTAGCAACTGAATCTAATATACAACCCAGGTATATGGCTCTTGCAGTAATCCTATTTGTTTCCCCTTGTATTTCAATTTTAGAAGGAAGTATTCACGAAAGGATGAAATGAGGCACCCAAATGCATCGCTAAGATGGGAGTACAGATGACGGCAGAAGGAAGCAAAACCTGTAAATCACACTTGCTTGGAGTAAGAACTCTTCATTAGCAGCCATGTAAGTTCTTCATTTATGGGCATTCATATATGTTCTTTATTTACAAGTTAGGTTAGAAATAAGTTTAACTCACATTTTTAAATTAAAGAAATTAAGCCAGGAATAGTGGCACATGCTTGTAATCCCAGCACTCAGGAGGCTGAGGCAGGACAATCATCATGAGTTCAAAGCCAGACTGAACTGCATAGTGAGACCCTGTCTCAAAAAAACCCAAAAAATGAAATGAAAATAAACTGTAGAGGAACTGAGCTACCGTGCATGGTGGGAAAAGCTGAAGAGTAAGGAACGAGGGATGCAAAGTTAAAGGAATGCTGTGGGGACATGCTGCAAGTTCAACACACCAAAAATAGAGCCAGCTAAGAGTTACCTTCATGGGCCGGGGGTTTAGCTCAGTGGCTTAAGCACCTGCCTGGCAAGCGTGAAGTCGTGAGTTCAATCCCCGGTACCAAAAAAAAAAAAAAAAAAGAGTTACCGTCACAAAGACGAACAGTCTCACAAGCAGCATAAAGATCTGGAGTCCAAAGCCACAAAGTTCAAGACATGCAGCAACTCAGCTTTCCCTTCCATCTTCTCGAGATCTTGGGGCCCAGCCTCACTGGGCGCTCCCCACGAGGTCAGGCACAGACCTGCACAACTGCAGCTAAACTGTCGGGGTGCAGGGGTCTGAATGACTCTGGGCCCCCAGAGCAGGCCAGGCTGATCCACAGGAGCCACTGCTCATCCTGCCGGGGCCACTGTCCACCAGCAGCAGGTGGCCCTCATGAGGCCTATAAATCGGGGACTGTGTCTATCCCTTTAATGTTCTGGGCTACTTATCCCTTGTCCAGGGAAGGTTTGATTTGCTTTTGTTTGCGATCCTCCTGCCTCAGCCTCCTGAGTAGCTAAGACAACAGACACACACCACTGTGCCCAGCTTAGGGGAATTGCGTTAATTTTCCTTCTGGAAACATCTGCTTTACAAATCTCCACAGGTTAGGCAGAATAAAGCCATGAGCCTCACAGATGGGATGCTGAGCTGCCAAGAAGGGCAGACTCTCCTCTGAACACGGTGACAATTTCAGAGCAGGGCTGTGGGTTCGAATGTGACTCTGGCTATGTGCTCTAGGGAAAGGATGCTGCTGTGAGCATGTTTCCAACTTGGAAGATGTTACAGTACATTGTTACGAGGTGGCTGTGCTCAGAAATTAGGTCAGGGAAATACCTGGCAAGAACAATGAGGTGCTTTTATTTAAAGTCAGAGTCCCAGAGACGCAAGGAAAGCAATAGGAGAGCAGAGCGGTGGCCCGAACTCAGAACTCACCTGTGCGGGCCCAGCCCCGGAGGCACTCCGGGCAGCCTGAGTGGGGCGCTGGTGAGCAGCCACAAAGGTGGCAAACTGCTCTCACAGGAAGGGCGAATGGTGCCCACTTTCCTCAAGGACGTCCTGGCCTTAACCGGCAGGCTCCCACGTGCTCACAGCACTGATTCCCCCTTTGACAAAGATGTGGTCAGCCAGGAGGGGCTGCTCGCAGAACCACCTGCTGTGACTGTTCAGCTGTGGTCTCTTCTCCAAAGTGTCCCACCCAGGAAGACCAGGACACAGTGCTACCTCCCAGGCCCCACCCCCAACCTCGAGTCAGGACAGAAACAAAGTGCTGGCCACAGGGCAGAGTGGGTCTTACTCAAGAGTCGCAGCCCCAAACACACCACACGCCGAGTGGAAACACGACATCCCGCTGGAGGGTGTGAGGAGGTGGTGGGAGTGAGACCAAGTCTAAAAAAGAAAGGGCAGCACCCAGGTCCTTGTCCTGGACCTTCACACCCTTTGACGGCACAGAGGTGCTCGCAGATGCGCATGTGCACACACATGGGAAGTGTGCCGCCATGCACACAGCCCCACACGTCCAGAGAAGATGATGGACCCAGGAGCTTGCTGCTGTGGGCCCAGTTCTCGGCTCAGTCTTCACCCCAACTCCCCCCCAGCCCTCATCTGCCCAAGCTCCCCACATTGTGTGCTTCTTTCAGGGTTTCAAAAACGGCCTTTCCCACCCCAGTCCCCAACACACCAAGGGAAGCACCCCTCTTCAGCACCAGGAGACAGGCACTACCTTCCTCCAAGAGGCCCCGAGACAGGACCCCTAAAAGCATAATCATTTATATTAGAGTATGGATAAGAAGCATGCAGGCGCTGTGCCTGCAATTCTTCCTGGGATCCAAATGCTCCAGGGAGGGGTTTTGTCGTTGCTGTTTGTCTTAACCCTTCAGGTCAGATTGGGCCTGGACCTTCCACAGATGCGCATGTCTCTCTGAGTACTGCAAATGTCCGCTTCCTGATCTGCCAGCTCGGGACAGCAAGAGCCTGAGGCAGGAGCCCAAGGCATGAGTCTGGACAACCCAGAGCATCCCAAGCCTCAGGAAGGACGGACAGGAAGTGGCTGGAAGAGCTGGGCAGCCGTGGTCGGCAAAGGATGCTGAAGACACTTTCCTTCTATTTAGAAAGCTACCGGAAGAACCCCCGGACCCCAGGATGTGACACATCTCAGTGCGGTTCTCAGGCTGTCCCTTTCCCAGCCAGTGAGCATCACACCAGGGGGAACGTGCATCCCGAGCCAAACTCAAGGGGGGCTCCAGGACAGGTGCTTGGGTTCGACTTGCTCACAATGGGCCCGTCTCAAAGCACGATGACTCCAGCCTCTTGTCTAGTCTCTATGCATTGAGATAACACATAAGAATGCCACAAAGGCGCACACTGCTCCAGTCCGGGAGGTGCCTGCCCACCGGACACCTGCTTTAGGCCCAGCCCTTCTCATGCTCAGGCCCAGCCGCTTAGGGCTGGAAAGGGATCACTCAGACTCCCACAAAGATGACCAATTTATTTGGAAGCGGTCGCAAACCACCTCATCCAACAGCACATTTCAGCCTGCTGGCTCTTCATCAGAGGGGCCACACGAGGCCACTGAATTGTGTTACTCTACGCAGGAAGGGCTTGAGGAGGGTAGAGAGTAAATACAGGGGGCTGAGGGGCTGGCGAATCCCTAGAACAGCGTGTGTTACTTCATATTTGTGTTACATTAGTCAATGGAAGGCTTGTAATAAATATATTTTTCCATATAAAGAAAAGTTTCAATATAAAGAAAAGTTGCCACAGAAAAGTAGAGGAAGCACAGGTCTTTCTCTATAAAAACACACAAACTTTTGATAAGAGGATTCAGTACATGGTCCGCTCTAATTCACGCAGAAGTTAGGGTACAAAGAGCAAAGGAAGAATGCAGCAGAACTAAAGGAAGAAGAAGGAAGCCCAGAGCGGGGGTCCTGTCGTCGAAAAAGCGCCGAGCAGGGATGTCAAGAACGAGGGCGGGCACACAGAGGGGAAGGTGGATGTGCGCCTTCCCTCCTGGACCTCAGTCCCCACCTCTGTTCTACCACAGGGGAACGGACCAAACTCCACAGGGGTGGGGAGCCCTCTGCCCTCCAGCCCCAGGGTGGGGTCCAAGTGGTCCCAGGGCACTGGCCTTTCTCCCACCGGAGGACACACCTGTGCTCGGCTCCCCTGACCCCCTACCTACCTGCTCTGTCACACTGAGGTCAGGGACGCTTGCTGTCACCTCTCCCCATGTTGCTAGAACTGGCCTTGAACTTGCAGCTCACATGGTCCCCCGAGTCGGCTTCCCTCGGCTGGGAGAACTGGCCGTGCTGCTGCGCCTGGCTCTCCAAGTCCCTACAGATCCAAATGCGCCCTTCAGAACCAGCGACGGTCCGCGTGGCCATGGTAACAGAGCCACCCCTCGGTGCAGTGTGGAAAAGTTATGTTCTGACCAGGGATGTGGGGCAGTTTGTCCACATCCTGACCAGGGGTCCAGGCTGCAGATACAGCGAGAAGGAAATGCAGTGGGAAGAGATGGTTCTGGGTGTGTTTCTGAAATGTGGGAGGTAAAATGCAATGGAGGCTCACTGCTGTCTCCTGGCTCTTCCTTTACTTCCTCAGGACAGAAATGCTCCGAGCAGGAAGATACTGGCAGGACAGAGTGACAGAGTGCAAAGAAGAGTCTCTCTGAAAGGTTCACCAGACCCTGGATCCCATCATGCGACATGGCAGCCGATGTGTTCTGAGCCTCCAACAATGACGTGACTTCAGAATAACAGAGGGCCGCGGCGTAGTGTCCGCTGGGGCTGGGGAATCTCTGGAAGGAACCTCTGCCTTCTCAGCCCCGTGGGAGATGACCCTGCCCGAAGCCCCAGGGCAGGGCCATGAGCACTGTGGTTTTTCTAAGGCCACCCTGGTACACAGCTTCGGCAACTATAGTCAGACATCTAAAAGGTGTGGAAGGACTTCTTCTGCAGAAGACAAGGTGGGGGACTGTTCTCGGGGGATGAGGGACGCCCAGGAACAGGACCCACCTTTCTTCAGCTGGGGGCTGCCGGGTAGCTACTCGGGCTCATCTTCCACAGTGACCATGTCCACTCTGACTCCTGGGCACGGGCAGATGCCGTGAGTGGGCAGGGGCCGTGCTACCTCACTAACATGCTTCTACATGTGCAAATCTCTCCTCTGAGGTCCAGAAGGTGACAAAACTTCTCTGGACTTGCAGTTACACCCTCACTAGACCCTGATGGCCATAAGCGAGGACTGCCACACCTTGAGGAGAGGCCAGGTGAGAGCAGACTGAGTTCCTAAAGGTCACCAGCCCGGAGACTGACCCTGAGGTTCTGCCAGGGAGAGCAGAGCCGCACCTCTGTCCCCTCAGAGCTGCGCCTCAGGACTTGTGGCCTGTCTGGGGATCTCGTCCCAGAGCTGCACGGAAGCAGGACACCTTCCCTGTCGGGAAGCTCTGCCAAGAGGGCTACTCACCACCATGTGATCTTGAACTCGTAGATAGGGCGCTTGCAGTAGTAGTGGTTGATGAGGTGCTTGTCACATACCCCAATGCACTGGTGGTCCACAGTGAGGCCCTGGGCCGAGAGGTCCGTGACCAGGCAGTGCAACAGGTCATAAACGTCCGCTACAGCCTCCCAGGGCCCAAAAGACACATCCACCTCGCAGTGGTGCTCAAAGAGCTGCCCGTCACTCTCGCTCCGTTCAAAGCGCAGGGAGTTGAGGAGGGGACACTCGTAGGGGGTGATGGGCATCTCTTCCTTGAAGACACAGACCTTGAGCTTGGCAAAGCGGGCCTTCCGCTGGACTGCACGCAACCGTGCGATCTCCACGATCCGCTCCAGGTGGTCTACAGGGCGGACACGGCACGTCAGCGAGGGTGGGTTGGGAGGGCAGTGGGAGGCCACCTAGGGAGCTAGGGACAGAGGGTGCAGGGGAAGAGACGGACTTCACGGAGGCGACTCCTGGACCTTTCCCTTCCTTCAGAGCAGGTAAGGACTGTCCTTTTGAAACAGCAAGGCACTGCGGGGCAAGGCCAGCCTCTCCCATCAGCCCAGGGGCATGAAGGATCCTCTGCTCCGGTGGAGACCCGGGCACTGACACGGCACTCACTACCTTCTCCTCACCCCACCGTCCGTCAGGGTCGCATCGCTCACCTTTGTAATAGGGCATGAGTCCCAGGAACGCCTGGCGCACCTTCTCACCCTTCAACGGCTGCATGTTCTCCAGCTGCTCCAGCAGGGGCCCGATGGCATAGTACTGGGCCTCCTTGTGCACGGCTCGTACCCGCTCCCGGGGTGGCAGGTCCCCCGAGCGCAGGAAGTTTAGCACATCTCTGTGGGAGAAGAAGGGGCTCAGGGACGTGGGCAGGTGCCACAAGGGCTCAGAACACAGCATCTGGGGCCTGAGTGCCAGCTGTGTGACTGGGTAAGTGAATCTGGCCTCTCTGCACTTGGTTTCCTCATCAAAATGAGAACTAATCATATAATCCCTTATAGCATTAGGAGGCAACTAAATGAATGTATGGAAAGTGCTCAAAAGCTTCGGGCACGAAGTAAGCCCTCAATGAGTGTTATTAGTTGCTACTGTCAGTATCATTTTAAGTATATTAGGTATTATTAGGTACACATAGGTAGCTAGTGGAAAGATAAGGCATCTAACTCCTTAATATACATAGTTTTAAAATCAGAAGCTATTACTTAAAAAGTTGTAATTACCTGGGTGTGGTGGTGCAACCTGTAATCCCAGCATTCTGGGAGGCTGAGGCATGAAGATCAAAAGTTCAAACCCAGCTAGGGCAATTTAGCAAGACCCTGTCTAAAAATTTAAAATGATGCTGGGTGTGGCGGTGCACACCTGTAATCCCAGCACTCAGGAGGCTGGGGTAGAAGGATTGCTGGAGTTCCAGGCCAGCCTGGACTACCCAGACTTCAAGGACAGCCTGAACTACATGTCTCAAAACAAACAAAACAAAACAAACAATAAAATGAAAAAAAGAGATAGGATGTAGCTCAGTGTGAAGGCCCTGGTTCAATCCCAAGTATAAATTAAAAAAAAAAAAAGCCATGAATTATAAAGCATAATTGTGGGCTGGGGATTTAGCTCAAGCACTTGCTTGTTAAGTGCAAGGTTGTGAATTCAATCCCAGGTACCAAGAAAAAAAAAAAAACAGTATAATTGCTATTCAATAAATTTGCAATTTTTTTTCTTTTTCTTTTTTGGCACTGGTGGTTCCAGGGATTGAACCTTCGCAATGAGGCGTATCTCCAGTTCCCCATTTGTTGTTTTTTTGGAGACAATGTCTCACTAAATCGCCCAGACTAGCTCAAACTTGCCACTCTCTTGCCTCAGCCTTCCAGAATGCTGGGATTACTGGTATACACCACCATGCCCAGACTTTTTTCACTTTTTCTTGTGCTAGGGATTAAATCCAGCTCTCAAGTGTTCAACCACTGAGCTAGGGCCCCAGCCCAAATGTACAAACCTTAATTACACAGCTACTGTCAGAAACAGGAATATATTCAGCCCCTGCCACCACTCGAGCAAGACAGAGAATATTTCCAACTCCTTGAGCTCTCCTGAGACTCCTCCTAGCCAGCCCCACAGAGGCAATCACTGCTGTCTTCCAGTGACAAAGATTAATTCTGCATTTTTTTGAAATTCATATAATCATAACTATATTCTTTGGTACCTGTCTCTTCCTCTCAATGTTAATTTTTATATGTGCCAGCAGTTTCTTCTGTTTACTATTATCATTTATCATATCAGCAATATGTCATAGAGTGAATACATTATATTTACCAATTCTCTCAGCGGATATTTGGGTTGCTTCTGTCTTTTGGCTACTATGGCTAAAGCTGTGACGAACTTTCTTGTGAAGACCTTTGGTGGATCCAAGCATCCATTCTCAGGGAGATGTCAAGAATAGAATTTATTCAGTCCCAGAAGAAATGCATGTTTAACAAAGCAGTTGCAGTATTTTGCATTCCCACCAATAATGTACAAGAGTCCTAGCCGTTCCACATTCTTGCTGTTAGTATTACTCTGTACTAATGTGGAGAAGACAAAACGTCTAATTCTAATGCCTGAACTACCTGGCTTCCAGGCTGATGGAATCACATACAAAGCTCATGTTTAAGTTCATGTTTAAATTAAAAACTTATTGTGATAAAAGACACGTTGCCAAGAGGGATTAAGGATCCAAAGCCAAGGGGAGTATTTCAGTATTTCAATGTGTTTCTTATTGTTAGAAATTTTTGAATTTAAACATTCACTGCATGTTCTGATCACACTTTGCTGGTCAATTGCAGTTTCCACTGAATTAAAACATGATGGTCCTCCCTCAGCCTCCTTACTCACTGGGCCTGGCACTGAGCGACTCTGGCTCTTCCCAAAGTTAAAGTGACTGTGAAAGATGGCAGTTTTGAATCAGTTCTGGGGATCGAGGCAGCCATGGCAGTACAACTTGAGACACAAAAGAAGACATCCAGACTTGCTTCAGAAAGTAGCACCGACAGTGAGACGAGTGTGTCTGAGGCCAGGGGGATTACAGCAACATGTCTTTCATTGTACTGACTTTAAAGTTTTATATATTCACTCTATTTTTTTATCACACTGCATGTGTTCTTCAAATAAAAGTGCGGTTCTCCTGATTCTGATTGTCTAGTCTGATTGCTAAGAGTAATCAGATTCTCCACCAGTGGTAAATCCTGCCATCAAGCTTTTACTCCACAATTAGTCAGTAGTCCTAACACACCCCCAGTCGGCCCTGAGTATTAATGTGTATCAGCCACTGTGCATGCATTAGTCCATGGATCCTCCTAATGACACCACAGAGTGGGTGCACAGGATAAATGGGGACCCACGAGGCTCAGATCCAGACACCATGGACTCTGAGCCCAGGGTGCAGAGGCCCAGTCTTCAGCAGAGGCACCCCACCCGAGGGCAGGGTGCTGACCACCAGGCACCACCAAAGGGTGCCACCCAGAGGCCCACAGGGTAGGTGCTGGGGTACATGAGCTGCGACAGAGGCAAACGCTCTGCTCCAAGTGCCCTGGATTCCTGTGTGTCCCTGCCAACTGCAGCTGCTGCTGCTGAAGTCCTGGCCACTGGAGTCCAGCAGCCCAGCGAGGCCTTGATTGCAGCCACAGCCTTGCCCAGCCCATCACACTAGTCCTCAGTCCAGCCCTCTCCCTCGCCCCACAGCGCCTTCTGAAATGAGTCCTCTGGGCCCCTCTGCACACCTTCCGGGCTCTGAAAAACAAAACCCTGAGGCAAGGCCCTGCTCAGGGTGCTGTGGGAGCTGCCAGCTGGGGCCAGTGCTTTCCTCCAGCAAATGGCCTGTAAACAAAGTCATTTTTAGTTCCAGGGCGATGCGACACTGTGTCCTCAGCATGTGAGGCAGGCGACAGCCCACTGGGGAAAGCCAGTGGTTTCAAAGCAAATGATCTGGCCAGAGGACAAAACGACCCTGCACCCACATGCCCGATCCTGCTTGGGGATCAGCAGGGAGAGAAGGGGGCAGGGAGCGCCTGTATCCTGGGCAGCTGGCTCGGGCACAGGGCTGGCTCCACACACCAAGGGCAGCTTGAAAGAGCCTGAAACACACTGGCCGGGGCCCCTCCCAGTGCCCGGATCCCTGCTGAGGCCCACGCAGCAGCCAGAAGGATTTCTCATGTCACAAAGAGGGAAACAGACCTAAAGTCTTTAACCTGTTTATGTATAAAGTTGTCACGAGTCTCTTACTACAAAAGGCCATTTTTTTGAGGTTGTACTTTTATGTTTTAGTGTCTAAATTACTGTAAGAATACAAAGTTCTTTATATTGCTTTGTAAAGACTTTTCTTGTCAAAATTAAGGGACAGCAACCCTCTGTCAGCCTTTCTTTCACCTTTCTTTTGGTTTTATTTATTATTTGTTTTTACAGCATTGGGGACAAACTCCAGAGTGTTCTATCACTGAATTGCAACCCCAGCCTTTTCATGTTTTGTTATTTTTGAGACAGGGACTAAGTTGCCCGGGCAGGACTCAAACTTGGGATCCTCCTGCCTCAGCCTTCCAGGTGTGTGTCACCACACCGGGCTGTTTGTTTTCAACTACGGAGTGTGGGAATCACTGCTGCACACCAGGCTGCCTGTTCCCCTCTGCACAGTGTCGGAAGGTCTTCTCCAGGAAGTCCTTGCAGACTGCCCTACCTCTAGGGCGATCACTCCTGCTCCTCTGTGAGTACACGGCTCCTTCCCGCTCCTGGCTTGCACGGGATGGCAATTTCAGCACAATCACTGTGTTACTGGAGAACATTTATTGAATCCATCATTATGTTCTGTCCTGGCTACCACAGGTATGGACAATGCTGAAGCCTCAGACCCAAGCCTGGGCTGCTCACTGGCCAGGACCAGGACGCAGTGACACCAAGAGCAGGGAGGCGACATACCCGAAGTGTGTGCCGTCCCGGTCGATGAAGTAGCGGCCCTCGGCATCGGTGGGGATGTAATGTCGCCCACTGAACATGGCTGCCAGCATGGTGTCCTCATAGCGCCGCAGCGTGGACAGGCGGGTGGTGAAGTGAGCACCTCCGATGTTGAGGGGGACAACCTCGGGAAACTGGAAGGGAACCAGGGGCCGCTCAGGCTGGAGGCAGGTGCAGGAGCAGGGCTGAAGAGCCACAACTTTCTGCCTCTCCCTCCCCACCATACTCACCCACGGCCACTTCCGCTCTTCTCCCTGGCAGCTCTTGGGTTGGACCTCCCCACCCGAATCCACTTCCCAAATTTGGCCCAGCCCTTGTCCACACTCGCCTTTGCCCCAGACACTCTTACACTCTTGATCCATCCGTGTGGCAGACGAGACTGCCCTGAGTGGAGGTGCAGGTGGCAAGACACATGCTGATACAGCTGCAGGGCCCTTCTGAGTCACACCAAGGCCCCATCCAGCCAAGTAGCACCCAAGGCTGGAGAATCTTCTATTCAAGGTCCTGCCCTCATAAGCATTGGCTCCACTGACCCCGCTCTGCCTTAAGTGCACCCCAGTTCCTCCTGGATCCCCATATACTCCGCACTCCCCTCCACCACAGCACCCTGAGCACTGCATTGGTGATCCTGCCTCCTGCCAGCCTGTCTCGCTCCCCCAGCTTCCCAAGGGCAGGGGAAGCCGGGCTGGGCAGCCTGTGGGCCTCCCATCCTCACTGGCTGCCCTTCACCTGTCCCTCTCCCGCTTGATCAGCACAGCGAGAAGATTGGCTAACGTTATGGGAGCAAGGGCTGGGGAGGACGGGAAAACAACGCCGCAGATTTGCACCAGGAAGCTCCAGGTGCCCTTACAATGCTCAAGCTTTTTCCTTTTTTAATGTCTTTCTCTCCTGGGTTACAGCAAACTGAATCTTAAAGAAACAGGTCCAAGGGCCGGGGGTTTAGCTCAGTGGCATAAGCGCCTGCCCTGGCAAGCACAAGGTCGTAAGTTTGATCCCTGGTACCAAAAAAAGAAAAAAGAAAAAAAAAATCGAGTCCAGTTCTCACTTCCTCTAGGTTCACTAATTTTTTGCTCCAATGCATTCTTTCAGTGTTACATCTCTCTGGCTCCGGGGAAAATCTGTTTATATTTATCCAGACAGCCCGTTCCCAATTTTCCTTGTAAAATAAAGCAGGCTACAAATACAGTAATGAAACTCAACCATGGCACACTTCACAGTAAAGACTAACATACCCAGAATGAATGAATGAAACAGACGGGGGTCTGATCCCCATGTGGGTGGATGGTTGCCCTTGCACCCAGAGTTGGCAGAGACGGGGTGGAAAAAGCTGCTGCTTTTTTCTACTGGTCATTTAAACTCATTCCATGTACACCAAGGACTGAAAAGCTGTTTTGGAATAATAACACGTCCACACTTCTGGAGCTCTTCCAACCTTTCCAAGGAGATTTCACACCAGGCCACGTGTTTGCTCCGTGTTAAGAGAATGAGAATATTGAAGCAGAGAGGAATGAAAGTGAGGACGGAGTTTTAGCTGGAAGGGGAGGCCTGGCCTATGGCCTATGGGGCTTGTCCCTTTCTTCCTCAAACCACATCTTTTGCCCAATGACAAGGCATAAAAAAATAGCACCACTGTGTCTCCATTGGCTGTTTTTCCCAACTGCAGAACTGGGAAATTTTGCTTATTTTCACAAGCTTTCCATGATGCTGGGAGTTTGGGGCATCTAACTCAGAGCCTGGCACAGCCTGCCACCACTGGGGCTCTGTCCCTTCTCTATGTGTCACATGCGCCTCATCTGACTGAAGCGTCCACTGTCCGTCCTCTTTTTTCCTGAGGGTCATTTCAGGCATTAATAAGATGGTGTCACACACTAAAGAAGCCACCGTTCATCGTGGCTGGCTAGTGGAAAGCCGTGGGGTTGTCATACCATTAATGAGCCCGCTCCTCCTCACCATCCAGAAAGTGGGGTTTGGGCAATCCATGCCTCCTTTTGTTATGTTTTTTGTGTTTTTTTTTTTTCTTTTGCAATACTGGCGATTGGACCCCAGACCCCTTGAGCCTGACTGGATAATGCCCTACCACAAAGCTACACCCCAGGGAAGGCCTCCTTTTGACATATACTACCATCTTCTAGATAGATAAAAACTACATATATTTACTTATGTATTTATATAGTTTCCTTGATATACATATATACACACTCTTATTGGGGATGGAACCCAGGACCGGTGCATGCTAGGCTAACGCCCTACCCCGAAGCCGAACCCCCAGACAAGGCCTCCCTTCGGTCTTTCCTCTCTTAGGGGTCCGGGTTCCCCACGCTTCCTTCACTGCCTGCTGGGTGGGGACGCACAGGGTTGGCGAGCCCGCCCTGCGGTCAGCGCGCACCCGACGGGCAGACTGGTTCACACCCCGCGCCCCGCAGAGGAGCTGAGGACCCCGCCCCCCGCCCGCATCCGGGTACCTGCTGGGGCAGCAGCGGCAGCGCGTCCCCCGCCTGCGTGGCTGTCGGGGTGGCCGGTTCCAGAAAGTCGTCCTCGGCGTCGGAGCTGGACATGGCACCGTCCTGGCGACGGCTGTCTGGCTCCCGCCCCGTGACTACCACCATCCCTCTGGCTCTGGGCGGTGGGCGCGGCTTCGGCCGGCCGCGGGCGGGAGGGAGAGAGGGGCCGAGAGCCAACGCGCAGCCGGAGGGCGGTGGCTCCCTCGGCGCGGACCCGCGCGTCTACCGCAGCTGTGCCGCCGGCCTGACCCGGCCGCCTCCTACTATTGGCCGAGGCCTCGCTGGCTCCGCCCTGATTGACAGAAAGCTCCGCCAGCCACAGAGGCCGCGTGTTCTGCTGAAGCCGGAGTGGCCGCTGGAAGCGGGGGCTGCTGTTTTGCCCTGCTCTGATTGGTCGTTTGGCAGGCGTCCGTGCGCTCTCCGCCCTCCCTCGAGCAGGCTGGGCGTGGCCTCGGCGGTGCTGCGAGGGTGACTCTGGGTTAGACGCCCGGGCAGCCTTCGCCGGAGGATGCGCCGGAGGACACAAGTCACCCACGCAGCAACACCGGCTGGCAGCCCCCAGAGCACTGCAGCCTGGGTTTCCGGGGCTTCCTCGCCGACTAGCGCACGAACCTGAAAAAGGAACGGCAGAGTTTAATAATAACAGCGACTCCCCGCGGTGAGAGGCCCTCCCCGGGCACCAGGACCCCCTGTCGCCCAGATGGGAACCGGCTTCTCCCCGAAAAGCTCCCGGGACGGCGCTCTGCTGGGTGATACCTGTCTGGGGCTAGGTCATCTCGGGAGCCCTCTTGGGGATCAGGATTTTTGGTTGTTTTTTGTTTTTTTCTCCCATTTTACATTTTGGTATAAAAAAATTATCTCAGGTCTGTGGACATAGTGGCATATGTCTATAATCTCAGCCCTCTAGAAGGCTGAGGCAGGAGGATCACAAGTTTGAGCTCGACCAAGGCACCTTAGCAATGTAAAAGACCTTGTCTCAAAAAACGAAAAAAGAGGTTGAGGATGTACAAAGGCACTGGCTTCAATCCTCAATACCACAAAAACCAGAATACAATCAAGCCCAAAAAACCAAACCAAAAAAAAAACCCACAAAAAACAACACCGCTGAGATAAGCAAAAGGCTAGGGAAAGCTAGCTTTATGATAATCATCCTATGGCGGTCTTTTTTTTAAAAAAATACTACTTTTTAAAAAAATTTTTATTTATGATTTTTGGTACCAGTGATTGCCAGACCTTGTGCTTGCCAGGCAGGCACTTATGCCGATGAGCTAAATCCCTGGCCCTACTTTAATTTTTTTTTTTATTGTATGTTTGCAACATGTAATAACTATGTTACTTTTGGAACGTTTTTATGTTACAACATACAGTATCTTGATCACAGAAAAACTACCTTTTTGAAATCTACTCTTGGGTACATTCTTTGACCCATCTCCTGTAATTCCTTAAGAGAAGTCATTCTAGAACTATTTCAAATAGCCATACACAACTATCCATAGTGCCTCTAACACATTCCTCATATGTTTCTCACATTGTTGACAGAGAAGGAAACAGGCCTAGTCAAAGTTCCAGTCCCAGCCCCAGAGAGCCTGATTTGGTCCTTCTGAGGCAAAGCCCTGGTGTTGCTTTCCCAACAAACTCCCAGGTCACTCTGGATCTGCACATCCAAGAACTGCACCTCAGGTAGTGTTGCCCTAAGAAGTCCCCCCGGGGCCTTGTTTTGGCCACCACTGCATGCTGCAGGCTTTCTCAAAAAATAGAATGTTTTCCCCATTCCATCCTTATGACGATTCAGAGGTTTCAGAAATTCCAGCCAAAAGTGGCTTAGATAATGTTATCATCTTACCGTAACAGGAAATCCGAACAGACCCAGCCAGGGTCGGTTCATTAACAAAATTACTTGGAGCAGCTTCCTTCGCTTAGCCACTGGCCGCCCCTAGGAGCCCCGGATGAACCAAGGGGCGACAAGGGAGACAGCTAAGGCCACACCCGACAGCAAGGTGCGTGAAGAAGGTGGGGAGGGACCTGGAGGAGGAGGAGGAGTGGGCACCTCTGTGCTTTCTGTTCTACCTGGCTGAAACATTTTGTTTTCAGTCTGTTTCTGCGGAGGATTTCCAACAGGAATGCAGTTTCCATTTGGTTCTGTTTATACACTGTGGGGAAATCCAAGGTCAACAGGTTGGAAGGAGGTGAGGAAAGGGTGGGAGCAAGCTTTGTGGAAAGGCCTTGGCGAGGTGCTGGCAGTGACTCTCCACCACCCAACCCTCAAAGAAGGACTTCTGGGCCAGCTCCTGGGGGCTGCAGGCAAGGGCTGGGGGCCTTGTAGCAGAAGAGGGAGGTACAGGTCCCTGAGGCCCTTCTCTGAGAATGTGACCAGTCCGAGCCCTGGGATTGACTTCATTAATCAGCCAAGCAAGTGGTCCTCTGGGCATCGCACCCTGAACTCAGACAACTGCATCTTAGTCTCCCTGAAGGGGAAGGAAAAAAAAAACAACAACTTGATTTTCTTTTAGAAAGAAAGTTTGAGGTTGGTGATTTAGCTCAGCAGTTTAAGTGCTTGCCTGGTAAACTTGAGATTGTGAGCTCGATCCCTGGTACCAAAAGGAAAAAAAAAAAAGTAAGTTTGAATGCAGGCAGGTCTTCAGAGTGCTGATTCAGCTTCTAATTTTCTCTCCTACTTTAAATTGATGGGATACATACTTTACCAGTAAAGGAAATTAAAACAGAAGTTGGGCGTGATGACACTTCTGTTATAGTGGCCTATAACCCCAGCCCACTGAGGCTGAGGCAGGAGGGTGGCAAGGAAGGGCCCAGCCTGAGCAATTTAACTAGTCAGTGAGACCCTGTATCCTGGAACCAGTAGGGACTGGGGAGGTTTGCTGGTGACAGGGAGGGACAAGCCTGAAGAAGAGACTCGGAGTCCTGGGAACGTCTTGGCCTGCCGTTACTCTCTGTTGCCCAGCTGCTCAGCCGTGATTCATCCTTTCATTTGGTACATACGCTCAAGGGACTCCGTAGCCCCCAAGCTGAGCGGCTGTTCTCAGCCCTCGGCCCTGAGCAGTCCAGACGCAATGGTGAAAGTACACAGCACAGGCCGGCCGGCAGCATTCGCCTTAGTTAGATAAAATATTTACACCGAGGCACACTAGCCGCGCCTGCTCTGGAGGTCCGCTGACTTGGGACTCCATCTCCTCCTCTTCCTCCACCTCCTCTATCTCCTCTTCCTCCATCTCCTCCTCTTCCTCCTCCTCCTCCTCTATCTCCTCTTCCTCCATCTCCTCCTCTGTCTCCTCTTCCTCCATCTCCTCCTCTTCCTCCTCCTCCATCTCCTCCTCTTCCTCCTCCTCCTCCTCCTCCTCCTCCTCCTCCTCCTCCTCCTCTATCTCCTCTTCCTCCATCTCTTCCTTTTCCTCCTCCTTCTCCTCCATCTCCTTCTCTTCCTCCTCCTCCATCTCCTTCTCCTCCATTTCATCCTCCTCCTCCTTCTCCTCCATCTCCTCTTCTTCCTCCTCCATCTCCTCCTCCATCTCCTCCTCCTCTATCCTCTTATGCTTTCCTTCTCCTCTTCCTCCTCCTCCATCTCTTCCACCTCCATTTCCTCCTCTTCCTCATCATCCTCTTCCTCCATCTCCTCCTCTTCCTCCTCCATCTCCTCCTCCATCTCCTCCTCCTCTATCCTTTTATGCTTTCCTTCTCCTCTTCCTCCTCCTCCATCTCTTCCACCTCCATTCCTCTTCCTCATCATCCTCTTCCTCTATCTCCTCCTCTTCCTCCTCCATCTCCTCCTCCTCCTCCATTTCCTCCTCCTCCTCCTCTTCCATCTCCTGCATCTCCTCCTCCTCCTTCTCCTCCTCTGGAAATCACTGTCTGTCCTCACCCCAAACATAGACATATAAAGAATTATAGATAATAGTAAAACCCATTGCTCACCACTCAGCTCTCGAAACACCATGTTAGGCGCACAGTCTGCGCAGAGCTCTCCAGTGTCACCCCTCCTTCCTAAGTACGCATGATTTCTATGCACATTTTCCATTTATTTGTGATATATGCCACAGGAAATGCAGAACTGTGTAGAGTTGGAAAGGTCCCTGCACAGAGGACTGACACCCATGTAGCCACCGCTGGGTGAGACACAGGCATCCCAGCTGCCACGCCAACCATGGCTCCTCCCTGACAAGACAGTCTCTGTCCCCTCAGAGGCACCTCTGTCCTCATGAGTCTGTCAATTATTTCTTTGTTTTCCAAGTGTAACCACTTGAGCATCTACTTCCAAGCAATGCAGTTTGATTTTAGCTGTTTGGGGGTTTTAAGTGAATGGAATCATATGTCCATGCCACTGTTGATGAATAATTATTTCCAAGTGTCAGGCTATGACAAACAGTGCTCATTTTATCAAAGCCTGTCACTCTCCATTTAAAGCTCTTTAAATTACAGCTTCTCTTTCTCCCCCACCTTCTGTGCTGGAGATTAAACCCAGGGCCTGGCACAGGCTAAGCGTGTGCTTTATCACTGAGCTACACACCCTCGCCAGGGAAATCTTTTCTGAAAGGAGGGAAAGAAAAATCCTTGGGCTGGATGTGGTGGCACATGCTTCTAATCCAGTACCTGGGAGGCCGAGGCAAGAAGAGCATCATGACTTCAAGGGCAGTTTAGACTAAAGAGTGAGTTCAAGGCCAGTCTGGACCACATGGCGAGACCCTGCCTCCTGGGTGTGAGTGCTGCCCGCCTAAGGGCAGGTAGCCTGAGTAGAATATAAGGGACAGAAGAGTGTCACTGCTTGATGCTGCTTTACCACTTGCTGCTCAGTGCTGCCTCCTGGCGACGCTGCCCTGCCTTGGAGCCAGCCAACTGTGAGCTGAAACCTCTACAAACTGTGAGCTAAATAGACCTTTCCTTGCTTAACTCCGGGTGTTGCATATTTTGCTGCAGCAATGAAAAAAAGTGACTAAGACCTCTCCGTTCTCCCTAGTTTCTATGTCTTCAGATCTCTCTACCCATTTAGAAACTATAGTGAGATCTTTTTCAAATAGGGAAAGAAATGGAGGACAGGAGAGGGAGGAGAGGGAAAAAAGATTTAAAAAAAAAAGAATTTAATGGAAAAAGTGGAAATAGAGCTTTTGCAAATGAGAAAGGGAGCAGGAGCAGAGGGAGGAGAGGGGTGAGGGTGAGAAAAGAATCAAGAGGGTTATGTGTGTGAATCAACTGCACACAACAAAAATAATCATTACTGCAAACCAGCACAATAAAAAAAGAAACCAAGACTTGAGGTTGGGAGGAGCCTGCTTCATTCAAAGTCAGATAAAAAAAAATTCAGGGGAAAACCAGCTCACCAGCTGATGCCTTCAGCTCTGGAGTCTTAGCATTGGTTTGGCACTTCCAGCCGAGTTCTCTTGCTTTGCCCTTGAGGGGCGGTGAAACCCCAATCCCAAGGCAATATAGGATTTAAATAATCTGTTTACAAGCACAGCTCGGCCAGATAGTAAATCCTTTCAGGATTGGAAGGCCGTATGGCTTCTGTGTCCATTATTCAACTCTGTAGGAAACCAACCACAGACCAGACAGAAATAAATAGATGTGGCCAGATTTGGCCACTCTTTGCAAAGCCCCAGAGAAAGCAATAAATCCAAGCCGCATGGTGATCTTTCCAAATGAGTTCTATCTGAGTGTGCTAATAGTTGATACTCTGGTTCATTCTCCAGTCAAGTTGCCAGTATTCATTTGTGAAGAACATGAATGACTAAATCTTGCAATTATGAATATCACTAATTTTTTCATCAAAAGGGTTGACTAAAGAATGCTAGTCACTAGAAAATAAATACCATATTGCTTGGGTAAGTGACAGCATTACTCAAAACCACAGTTTTTTTTTTTTTTTTGTGACAGGGTCTCTCTCTGCAGTCCAGGCTGGCCTTGAGCTCACTTTGTAGCCCAGGCTGGTCTCGAACTCACAATGATCCTCCTGCCTCAGCCTCCTGAGTGCTGGGATTACAGGCATGAGCCACCACGCCTGGCTAAAACCACACTTTTTAATCTGAAAAGTCAGGGGTTCAAATTCATAATGGATTTTCTTCTGAAACGTTCATTTTTTACAAAAGTAATTCACATCAGTCAGAGCACAATTAGACAACAGAAATCAGAAAGAAGACAACAAAAATTCCTGTGTACCCCTGAAAGATCTTACAGTTAACATTTTATACATGTATTTTCCATTGCCTGTTGAATTAATGATTGTATTTATTTTTCTGTGTACCCTTTCCTAATGAATAGATGCATGCCAAACAGCTTTGGGTCTTCAAATTTTCACTTACTATAAAACAAACATTTCCCTGTGTTTAGTATTTTTCTACACCATCTTAATTTTTAGCTGAGTAGCGGATGTACCATCCTTTAACCAATCCATCTATTTTTATGTTTTCAATATTTTTGTTTTCATAACCTATATTGCAGTGGACTTTTTGGAGAGAAAGCTCTCAACACATCCATGATAAATTTCCTTATTTTTTTCAATTTTAAAACTTGTACAGATCGTGCAGTCATTCTGTGTTTGGCCAACAGAGGGCACTCGAGGTTTTCCTTCTCAGCAAGGCCGGGAGACCCATTTCTACGTGACAGTAACAAATTTGTTTTTCTGTATTAAACACAACATACACACCCCCAACACTCACAATAATAAACTTGCTTTGTAAGATTTAAATCCTAAAGGAATAAAAGTGACCTCTTTTGCCCAGTTCATAGTAACTGAGGGAGTCCCATTTACGCAAAGATACGTCTCCACTGACAGAACAGCAAGAAAACCAACTCGGCCTGACAGCACTGACTTTGCCAGAGAAAAGCTCAGCGAACATCAGGATTTGTAGTTCCCTGAAGGAAACAGATTTTGAGACAACATTGAACAGATTTTTGCCTTGACCATTTCTTAATCGCAACCTACCAGGCAGGTTTGGGTAGGTAATATTTTAAGTTTTGCAACATAGTAGTACATGAAATTGGAGTTGTGTGTGTATTTTCTCTGATTTTTTTCACCAAGGTGATAAAAAGTCCCAAGGGCAGCGATCTGCCTACATTTCAGGGCACTCACAGGGACCAACTGCTAAGTGTAGGTGGGAGTACTTAAAAAGGTGTCACTCAGCACTAACCAGGCCTTTCCATTCTTGTGTGCAGATGTTGCTGAGGGGTTGAATAATGGTCCAGGTACAGGCTCTGGAGCCAGGCTGCCTGCCTGGGTCTCCCAACTGCCACCTACTCGCTGGGCAAGTTGGGCAGGGCACTTTGCTTCCCTGATCCAGTGCTTTTATCATCTTGCCAAATATAGGTAGAAATAACACCTGTCCAAGAGGGTGGCTGGGAAAACTGCATGAGTTTGAACAGGGAAAGTAGTTAGCATTGGGCCTAGACCGTCAGCAGTTCTGGGGCAGATTCTTATTGGAGTATTAACTAACTAATGATTATTAAGATTATTTTCAGTCTTAAATGCTATGCTTCTTCATGGCTGATGCTCTCACTGAGCTCATCTCATCACCCTGAGGACAGCAGGACAGCAGCCTTTCCCTGGCTTCCCACTCATCTGGGGCTGTTCCAGGCAGCTGAGTTAGATAGAAATATTCTAGGCGGTCAGACGGGACTGGGTCCTCAAAGGAGCCAGTGCCGAAGGCCAGGTACCTTGCAACTGTGGGGGAGACAGACACCTCCAGCTGTGGGCCAGACCTCAAGACAAAAGATAAATCAAATGCACCCACATACTTCCTAAGGATAAGCATCAGGAATCGAGGAAGCCGGGAGTCACCATCCCAACCCCTACAGGAAGAGTCACTGCACTTTTGCATGCCCCCTTGCTATGTAACTCGCTTCCCTATTTGCCCCTGACTTAATCAGTTTTATCTGTGCGATTAATCTTATTGATTGACCATAATTTTGTCCTGTCTCGTGCCCACTTTGCGAGTTCCCATTTTTTCCACCTTAGACCTACTCACTTCGTGGTTTTATTCTATAAAAGTCCCTAGAAAAGGTAAGTCTTTGGCAACCCACTCAGGTCCCTTCTGTCTCTCTCGGACAGAAGCTTTCTTTCTGTCAATAAATACATTCTGCTCTTTAACCTCCATTGTTCCTAAAATTTGTTCTTTGATTTTAGAGAACAGGAACTTGTACCAGACATGTAGTAGGCTGGGAGTTTCGTTCCTTATATCATGGCTATGGTTGGGCTGTGCAGTGACTAGGAAGTTCTGACATCCCTAGGCCATTGGTCCTTTGGTCTACCCACTGGTCTCTCTCTCTCTCTCTCTCTTACATACTCAGCCCTTTTTTCATATTTTGAGACAGTGTCTTGCTAAATTGCCCGTGCTGGATTTGAACTTGCAGCCTCCTGCCTCAGTCTTCTGGGACGCTTGGGTCCCAGCTGGCTGGTGGCCTTCTCACATTTTATACTGGCCATCATTTATCTGTCCAACAGCATTTCCTTCTGACTGCATGAGATCCTCACATTTCACAAACGAAAGGTATCTTCACAAAGTGCTGAGGGCGATCCATTTGGAACACAGTTGCTATTCTTCAAAGTTCAAAAGAAATGTGCCCAGATCAGAAAAAAAATAAGGCTTTATGAAGAACACGGAAGGAAGAAGAATCAGTTGGGGTAGAGGCGGCACAGTTCCCCAGCCAGCTGGGAACAGAGTGTGTCCAGGGTCCGCCCTTCTGTGTAGCGGTTCTCCACCCTGTACTAAGCTCCCCATTCCCAGCAGTGGACTCCCCAGAGGGGTAGGGTGGGGAGACAACTTGTCATGGCTGTGTCTAGATGGCCCCCTAAAGCCTCATGCGGTCATAGGTGGGGCTGTTTCAGAAGTGGCTGGATCTGGAGTGTGTGGTGCTGGGATCAAGGGTGCGCGGTTACCGAATCGGTCCACTGATCGGATTGGCATAGGTCTGGGTAGGATTAAGGGCACCCCACCCTGCGTGTGAGTGCTACCAGCCTCAAGGGTGGGGAGGCTGGGTACAGCAAGAGGGCCATCTTCGTGGCTTGTAGCTTGCCTTCTTCTGCCCTACTGCCACACCACCCTGCTTCAAGGCCAGCCAGCTAGGAACTGAAACTTCTACAAACTGTGAGCCAAATAAACCTTTCCTCCTTGAATTTTATCTCAGCAACAAGAAAAGTAACTAAGACACAACTCACACACTCCTGAGGTGCCCGTGTTGGCAGTGGAGGGGCTGTACTTGAAGATGCTCTGCCTTTGTGTTCTGCCAGGCCTTGGAGGGTGTATGTCCACTTCTCCACGCAAGACGGGCACGGGAAAGAAGCAGCGTCCATCTATCCATCTAGCTGTCTCCTGTCCATCTAATATGACGCTGAAGCAGATTTCACTGCTATTTGTCGGTTGGAACAGATGGCTAAGACTTCGTGAGGAGACAGCACTTAAGATAGCTGAGCACTTAGCGAGGCTGGGATTCCCCAGGTAGGGAGAAGACTGGGTCTGTGCATGTCGGGAAGCAGCACAAAGTGAAGAAGAGGAAGGACAGGAGCAGGAGTCCGGTGTTAGGAGGAAGAAACGCCTGTGCTACGGTACAGGCAGAAGAGTTCAGACATTAGTGCACGAGGCTTAGAGAATCAAAGGCTTTTAGCAAAGGAGTGACTGGAAACCTGTTGAATGAAAGGCCGATCTGGCAGCAGGATTTTTAGGTCAAAGGGGCCAGGACGGGGTGGGGGAGGCAGGTGGAAAGGGGATTGGGGCCAGGCTTGGGTCTGGGTACCAGGTCACCGTGGCAACAGCTGGAGTGTTAACCTGCCTCGGCCTCTGCTTCCTCATCTCTGGAGGTTTTCTGAGGCACGAATCATTCACTGAGGATTTTGCTGGGTGCCTGGAAAGTGCCAGGCACTTTGCTAGGTGCCAGGGTACAAAAGCTAAATAAGAAAAGACAGTCTCTGCCCTCCCAGGAACTGTCTACTACTTTGACAGTGAAAACATCAACAAAGAGATTACAAATTACATAGTGATGAGAAGGTAGGCAGAACCTGGGCCCATCTGGTGATACACACCTATAATCCCTGTCCAGGAGGCTGAGGCAGGAGGATTGCACAGTGAGCCCAATTTCAGGTAACTCAACTTGAGACTCTGTCTCAACACTTAAAAAAAAAAAAAAAAGAACTGGGGATGCATCTCATTGTGAAGGCCCTGGATTCAACCCCCAGTACAAGAGCAGGAAAAGGCAGGGCGGCAGGAGGGCATCTGTTTTGTAGTTGCAGGGGCCAGGGAGAATCTCTTTGAGGAAGAACTCACAGCAGCGCGAGAACTGAGAAGGTGGCTGTGGGGAAAGAGCACAAGGCAGCGACCCCAGGGAGAGGACCCCAGTCTCAGGCGGCTGTGTTCCAGGAAGTGCAGAGAGGCCCTGAGCACAGGGCCCGGCCGGGAGAGGGGAGGAGGAGGACACTGCTGGGGGCTCTCTGCTGTTCACAGACTGCTGCGAAGTCCTGCCACAGTGGGGGCAGAGGGGACAGAGGGGACAGAGGGAGGGGATGGTCTGAGGAATCTGAAGGTGGGTGGGATCCAAGATCCTGGGGGGCGGGAGGGAAGAAAAGGGTGATGTCAGTATGACCCTGAGGTTGCTAGCTGGGTGACAGCTTGGCAAATACTGCGCTTCTGACGTGGATGGGGCGGAGGAGCTGGGGTTTGGGGGCCAGGGTCACATGCCACATCCCTCATTCAGTGCCTGCAGGAATGGGAGTCCTGCTGTCAGCGGGAGACTGTAACTTTCTATCCTTAAACATGGACCAGCACGATCTAGGATGTTGAAGTTGTTTTGATTTTTTTTTTGTATCTGGAATCGAACTCATGACCTCACGCTTGCCAGGAAGGTACTGTGTAGGACAGGGTTTTGAAAATGGGTGGCAACAGGTCTCTGAAACAAGTGACAAAAAACTTCACTCAGACTGCTGACGCTGCAGTCGGAGGCTCCACGCCACCAGCCAAGAGGGGTTCAGCAGAGTACGGTGAGGGAAGGGCTGTGTTTCTCAGAAATCACTTTAATGAAAACGCAGAACTATTAGGATGCTTCACTTTGAGAGCTTTTATTTTGAAAAATAAAATACAAAAGTCATTAAGTTGCAAATGTATATGGTACTTTCCCAACTTTTCAGAAACAATGCAATGAATTACTTAAATAATTAAGGTTTAATACTATCCACATCAATACATTTAAACAGGCACAAATGTTCTACAAAACACTGGGACGTGTTGGGACCACCTACTCCAAACCGCAGTGGCATTTTCCTCCCTCCCCTAAGAACAAACGGTGGAATCCGGGGAAGGGAAGAAGGGCACACACAGTGCCCCCTGGGCGCGTGTCCCCAGGCAGCGGGTCCCTCAGAGGCCACTGTGAGCCCAGCGTGAGGACACCAGTGGGCGAGCGGGAATCAGGACGCTGGGTCACTGTGCACACGGCCACCGAGCCCAGCAGGGGCCAGCGGTCCGAGAAGCGCCCTCTGGCTGAAGAGGCGTCGGTCTCTCCTAGGGCAAAGAGACCAGTGTCACAGGTGCCGAGCTCCTGTCCACCTCCCCATGCTGCCAGGTCCCCTTCTGGAGTGATGCCAGGGAGCAGTGGGCAGAGGACCAACCAGGGCAGCCCAGCTGGTGCAAAGGAAGGGCTGCCCGGGAGGCCCTGGACTACAAGAAGCTTCTCTGTGTAAGACACACAGTGGCAGCCAAAGCCAGGGCTGCCCTGCCCGTTCCTCAGTGACACAGCCTTCTCTGCGGCTGAGACCACTGCAGGGGTGCTGGCCCCGAGGGTGCTGAGGTCGCCAGGCTCCCTGCACCGTTAGGAGCAGAAGCAGAGGTTCTTTAAAGGGAGCGTTAGAGAAGCAGCAACCGTCAAGGGGGTCCACGAGACAGGAAGACACACTAGGGTCCCTCCTAGGGTGCTTCCCGGCTCCCCGGCCTCCTGTGCCTGCACTGGGCCCCCAGGAGCCCCCATAAGCCAATCGGGATGGAAGCCAGCTGCGGGCCAGCACAGGTGCATTCTGTGCTATGAAACCTGGTCACTAAGTGGGCCCCTGTATCTGTGTGTGGGGTGGGGTAGTGGGGGTGGTGGCGTATTTCCTGTACATTTTGAAAACATCAAAATGACGTCACCCAAGATCTAAGAACTGCTGTTACCTGCCCTCGCCCTAGAGTGTGCGCCCCATATCCTGCATGTGCTCCCTCCTGAGCAGGCGGCCTTGACTCCAAAACCTGCTGTGGCTCAGCGACATCCAGGCTTTGACATAACACAGAAGTGCATGGGCTTATGTCATAAGCATCTCACCGCATAACTCAACTTCAGTGTCTGTGCAGTAGCACAGGAAGAACAGCACTCACCAGGCACTTTGAGGACTGAATGAAACTGTAAACATACTCTATATTATGTTTGTTTGTTTGTTTGTTTGTTACCGGGGATTGAACTCACAATCTCATCTTGCCAGGCAGGGGCTTACATTGCGGAGTTAAATCCCCAGTCTGCATTATGTATTACATGTGTCATGTCCTCTGTCTTCATCTATGTCTCACATCTGGTTTTTTACAGCATACACCAGTACACAGCTATTATATAAAATAAAGATAAAGCTTTCTGCTGGTACTGCCGTCTGCCAGGAAGTGGATAAAGCAGAGTGAAGGCACCTGGGCCTTGCAGAGTGCATGGAGCTGTTTCCTGCACGCCAATCTGCAAGCAGGGTGTGCCTGGGGCGGCCAGGCAAGCACTGTGTCTAAAAAGGGTGCCTGCAGTGGTCCGGGAACGGCCGGAAGTCCACAGCAGTGCGACTGAGCCAGCGCCGGTGGACCCCTGCCCTGAGGTGAACGGTGCCCTGAGCACACAGAGCCTCCCAACGCAGGGCTTCCTGAGCTGCGGAAGCAAAGGACCAGCGTGCAAAGGAAGCCGGGGAGAAAGGTGCCTGGGCTCAAGGCCACCGCAGCCCGGGTGCCCAAGGAGCTGCGGTGGGGCCAGGTGGCACGGAGCTGCTGGGGCCTGTTCCCTTATAGGTTTCTGGCATAACAGGTGTACAAAATGGATTGTGAAAATGGTCTTCTTAATTCACTGAAACTATGGCCTCCTCTCCTCCAAAGATGATTTAAACCG
The DNA here is from genome assembly GCA_004027455.1 of Hydrochoerus hydrochaeris. Taxonomy (NCBI): domain Eukaryota; kingdom Metazoa; phylum Chordata; class Mammalia; order Rodentia; family Hydrochaeridae; genus Hydrochoerus; species Hydrochoerus hydrochaeris. Next base: position 146,896 of record PVLA01005353.1, read on the forward strand.
GAAATACCAAGGCAGCAAAACTATGAGCAAAGAAATCAATGCTGGAAGTTCAGAAAAGCTTTCCGAGCTCTAACCAAGCTAAAGCACCACCACATCATTCAGAGCAAGAGAGGGTTCTGGAATACAGGGGAGGGGTGAGCAGCCACAGGCGGGAGCCTGGGTTTAAACCTGGCCCTGTCACCATGTGCTGCATCCTGGCTGAGGTCCACACATGCAACAGGAAGGGGCTTTGAAGGCCCAGCTGGCGGGCTTGCAGCTCAGCCCTTAGCTACGAGGAGGTGAGGCCTCGTCACTCGTTACCATGAGAGAGGTGGACATGGAAAGACAGCCCACTCAGGAACAGACGAATTAGTGCAAACGCTTTTGCAAGTCTGGTGCACAGACAAGCAGCACAGGGTGACAGGAAAAGCCCTGGCCAAGGGCAAGAGACAGAGTTCTCTGGCTCCAGGTGTCCCCTATGCTGTGACAGCATCAGTCTCCTTATCAGCAAATAGGCAGTGGGGCCTGACTGTCCCCAGGTTCCGTAGCACTAACATACTGTATAATTTTCATCCCTTCTTCACGATAAACCTAACACCTACCACTATTTACACACCTATTTGTGCCAGGCTCACTGCAGACCTCATTATGGGTAATGCTACCACCAATCTCTTATTAATTGGTTTGCTCATTTTACAGAAGAGATGGAGACAGAGGTTAAGTGACTGGGTTGTGACACAGATGAGATTCCAACCCAGGCACCCCGTTTCAGAGCTATGTCTCCACCTGGCTGCACTGCCCCGAGGGGAGCCCACGAAAGAAACCTGAAACGACGTATCCAACCTCACCTCGCGTGGGAAAGATGCTCTGGGCTCTTCTACTCCACTTGCTTGGTCTGCTGGAAGAAGTGAAAGACTGTTAAAGCCCTTGAGATCGGTCAGCATGACAAGCCACTGCCCTTTCTGATGCACTGGCAGCGGCAGCTTGGGGGCTCAGACGTCATGTAAACTCAGCTCGCAACTGTGGCACACAGAATCTGGCTGGGCGGGTGGCGCATGCCTATGATTCCAGCACCGAGGGGGGCTGACGCCGGAGAATCACAGGTTCGAGCTCCAACTAGGCAATTTAGTGACTAAGCAAGACCCTGTCTCAAAAAATAAAAAGGTTTGGGGTGTAGCCTGGTAGTAAGAGCACTCTGGATTCAATCCCCAATATAACCAACAACAAAAAAGAACTTGGCCATCTCCCTTGGGTTTTAGAGGGTGAGGCTCTAAACCCTGGAATTTCCTGAGTAACAGAAGTGTTTTTGTTCTTCATGAGCCGTGGATTCACCCCAGGGTTCATGTTAAGAGATGAGATGACTGAGGAGGAGGCCTGGTCACGGAAAGACAGCTGCTGTGTGTGACCAGGGCAGCAGAGCCCGGCAGCCCCGGAGCTGAGTGTGGGTGCTGAGGCTCAGGGGCGCACACAGAGGGGCCAGCAAGATGTGAGCCTGGCTCCACAGGGCAGGGACCCAGAACTCTGGACAGGTGCCCCTGGCCCTCGCCTGCGTCTCTCTGACCTGCACCTCTCGCTCCAAAGCTGTACCTGGAGGTGCAGTGCTGCCCTGAGTTCTGTGAGCCATTCTAGCCCATGTCCAAGATGGCTTGTGGGCATTTTCTCAGTTAAGCCACAGTCTTTTCCTGTCCCTTTCTAAACGTAAGAGGAAGGCAGTAAACGAAACTATCCAGGGTAAGTGTCTCAGAAGTGCCTGTAGTCTTTTGCCCATTACAGAAATCTTTTTCTTACTGAACATCGCACACAGTATAAAGATGACCAGCGGGGGCAGCACACGCCTGCTGCCCCTGCGCTCACTCGTCCCCACTGCAGAGCCTCGCTCACAGCTGTCGTGGGCACTTCTGTCACTAACGTGAGGCTGGGACACTTCCAGGCCCTGAGTGTGGTACTGAGTCTTGTTCCCAAGGAACCAGAGCTCAGCACTCCAGGCTGGGCACTGTGCTAGCAGGGAGTCAGCATCACTCAGGTGGGCACTGTGCTAGCAGGGAGTCAGCATCACTCAGGTG
>PVLA01005354.1:0-65717 GCA_004027455.1 Hydrochoerus hydrochaeris
CCCCTCAGACAAAGGACTTGTGTCCAGAATATATAAAGAATTGAAAAACATCAAGCCCCCCAAATTCAAAGACCCTCTCCAAAAATGGGCATCTGAGATGAACACACAGTTCTCAGAGAAAGATATACAAATGGCAAATAAATACATGAAGAAATGTTCACCATCACTGGTCATTCAAGAAATGCAAATTAAAACAACAATGAGATTCCACCTTACTCCGGAAAGAATAGCTGCCATCAAGAAATCAACTGATAACAAATGTTGGCGAGGCTGCAGGGAAAAAGGAACACTGCTCCACTGTTGGTCGGAATGTAGACTGGTGCAACAATTATGGAAATCCAAATGGAGAATTCTCAGAAGACTAGGAATGGAAGCCCCATTCAATCCAGCTATCCCCCTCCTGGGCATTTTCCCCAAAGAACTGGAAAGTTCATATCACAGTGACATATGTGCACCCATGTTCATTGCTGCACAATTTGTGATAGCTAAATCCTGGAAACAACCAAGATGCCCATCAACTGCAGAGTGGATGAAAAAGATGTGGCATTTTTATACAATGGAATATTACTCAGCTATAAAAAAGGATGATCTTGAGGCTTCTTAGGCAAATGGAGACAACTTGAGACTATCCTCATTAGTGAAATAAATGAGAATCATATTTATAAATATTATATTGTGTCTCTTAAATAAGAACTACAAGTGTAATAAAAGCAAAATGTGTAATTGCTATTGTAAAAAAGAGAGGAAAGGAAAGTGCTCTAAGGGATATAACTGCATGTAAGTTTGAGTGTGTAAAATAGATGAACGTATTGCTGCATCTTTGTTGGATCTTTGAGCAAAGCTGTTTGTAGTCTGACTGTTTGAATATTTACTATGTACCCTTTAACTTTGTAACCTGAACAACTACATCCAAGATGACAATACGTAATTTACAAGTTACTGATTTCTTAGTGGGCTTTTTCTCATTCCCCTCTTTCTTTATTTCTTTTAGAATTCTGTATTATTGCTACCTTTTTTGTTTTTTTTTCTTTTTCTTCTCTTTAAATAAAAGTTTTAAAATGGGTAATTGCTATTGTAAAAAAAGAGGAAATAGGAAGTGCTATAAAAGATATAGCTGCATGTATGTTTAGATGTGTGGGATTGATGACCATATTTCTAGGTTCTTGTTGGATTGTTGAACAGATTTGTTTGCACTCTCACTGCTTGAGTGTCCACTTTGTGTCCTTTAATCCTGTAACTTGAATAACTATTTCTAAAAGAACAATGTGTGATGTATCAACTAGTGATTTCTTACTATTTATCTTCTTTTTTGAAATTCTGTAATTCTACCTTTTTCCTGTTTTTTTTTTCTCTTTAAATAAAAAAATGAAAAAAAAAAGCCTAAAGTTGTAGCTCAGTGAAAGGGCCCTGGGTTCAATTTTCAGTACAAAAATTTTAATTAATTAGTATGCGAAGATGATTCTTGTGATGCTTCTAGTTTTTGTTACAATTTTTATTTGTTATTTGATTTGCTTTTATGCAACAATGTTTGCAATTTTCACTCATGGTATAGGAATTTTTTTAAAAACACGCTGCTAAATTTAAGACAAGTTTTGTTCAAGCTGTTTCATGCGTAGTGTTAGAAATAATTATTAATTTGACTTACAAAATGTAGGTACTTTTTTATTTAGCAATTCATTCTCAATGCAAGAGCTTGCCTAGTAAAAACACATTATTCTCTGGTTAGTGTAGTTAAAAACAACTCCTAGTTCTGTACACAAATGCAGCATCTGTGTTTAAAAGATGAATTTGAAATATTGAAGTGTTTCTCAATAACATTTCACTGTTTGTAAAAATAATAAAGGCTTAATGTTTCAAAGTGGTGATAGCACGATTTCAGGAACATGAATAGATTTCAATATGCTGAACTTTCTAAACCTCTTCTTACAGCCTTTATTCACACTCATAAGATTTATTAACTTTAGCAAGTAGTCATTAATTGGAACACAGAAAAAAATGTTTTCTTTTCTATATAGCAAATAGAGTTCTTGGCCGTTTGTGAGATTTAACTCAACCTAGACAGCAAATATTTAAATCAAGTTTGCTTGGTGGGTCTCCTTATTTGCTGATTTGCCTAAAATTAACAGTGCTTGTCTCCTTGTACAGGAACGAGCCTAAAATTAACAGTTCTTGTTTCCTTGTACTTCAAATCTCAGAATACTTTCATAGTGTATTTAAAGTTTCATCTGAAAAACAATGAAATAACCATCTATTCTTAAAACCATTGGTTTTAATAATCTCCTAAAAATATGATTGCAAATTTCTGAAAGCTACCTAGTTCTGAATTATACATACAGACCTACATGATAACTACTTTTGGTAACCAAAAACTAGAAACTATTTACCTTAAATCTTTGTGTTCCAAATGTGTAATAAAAGGTTTTTTTTTAAATGTTAAGCATCAGTGTAAAAAACATTTTATTACACATTTGGAACACAAGCATATTAAATTTACATTATGCTTGTTTCTTTTTCTCAGAATTTTATTTTCTTCCAGTTAATATAAAAATAACTTTACCATTTTGGGAGAACTTGCTCTCTAAAAAGAAGAATAAGAAAGCAAATGCCTGCAATATGTCACCAGATCAATCTTTTAGCAGCGATGTGATTTTGTTTTTATTTTTTCTTTCTGTGGAAATTCTATAAACTCATATGCAAAGTGCTCATAATAAATTTCAACTTCTAAAGGCATTTATATTGAGAACATAAGGTCCAAACAACAACAGGCCTTTTAAAAAAAAGAAATATTCAGTGTTAGTTCTCTTTTCTTTCTAATGTAGTTTCATTGGTAAAATAAGTTGCTTCTGTTATTTTACTATGTTCTTTCTTTGCATTTTAATAGCTTCTCTAATCTTATTACCCATTCTTGACAGCTATGGCAACCACACGATTACAAAGCACTTAATCAATTCATATAATCATTCAGCTGGTTTTTTTACAAATTGCTGAGAAAATTTTGCTGGATTTGACTTGATGGTTTGTTAACACAAGGAAGAAAACTCTTTAGAATTCATCCAGAAATCCAAGATCATTGTTATATATTTTTATTATGTAAGAGTTCAGTGGTTGTGCTAGTTATTTGTTGTTGTTCTTGTTGAGACAAAATATCAGAGACCAAAAGTTAAAGGGGGAGAGGTTTATTTAGCCCACAGTTTATGGAGGTTTTAATTTATACTTGGCTGGGTTTAAGGCAGGCTGCCTTGCAGTGGAAGACATTTTATGGTAGGCACATGATAGCAAATGAAACAAGGGACTTCACAGCATCCTTCTGGCCCTTTCATCTTACCTAGGCTGTCATGGCAGATAGCACTCACACTCTCAAGCTTAGGGACTTTGAACCACCATGAATAAATTCCAGCATCACACACTCTAGATCCAGCCCCCTCTGAAAAAACCTTACCTATGACCACATGAGGCTTTAGGGGTACATCTAGACGCAATTCATAACAGCAGTAACATTGCCTGAAGCAGGTGAAAGAGCTCTGTTTGAAGACTTGTTTCTGACAATGATGCCTCAGACAATTTCACCAGAATTAGTAAACTGATTTTTATTGCTTTAACCCTCTACTCAAATCTGAAATTTATTTGATTCTGTAAAATAATGAAGAGTATTTTTTTTCAGGGATTTAGAGGCAGATATTTGGGGAAAGGACCTGTGGAAGCATCCCTCTCAATGAGTTGAACAAAATCTGTCCTTTTTTACCGCCATCCCAATCTTCTGATAGATTGGTAATAAAATGGGGTTTGGTGGTGCACACCCACCATCCCAGCACTGTGGCTGAGGCATGAGGATCCATAACAGTTCAAGGCTAACCTGGGCTACATGGTGAGTTCAAGGACAGCTGAACTATACAGCAAGACTGTCTCAAAATAACAAAAAACAACAGAACACCAGAAAGGAAAAACCATCATACCACAAAGAGCTTAAAAAAGATCTCAGATCTTTTCCTTAAGAACACAAAAATTTAAAGTAAGAATGGAATTAAGAATTATAAATTACAGTTTGGTGAGATGAAAGTCGTATGTTTTGCGGGTTAGAGAGAGAGACGGGTTTGAGGGCAGGTGAGCAGCAGCAGTGAGCAGTGACCACATCGGTGTCATGGTTCGTTCACTCCAGCAGGCTGCACTTCCACAACAGCTGTAGGAAATATTGCCACAGCTTGCCATAGTTCCAGCTGAGGGTATTTAATCAGTGCCTTAGAAGGGAGTTTGCAAAAGTCCTCTTTTCAGAAAGACACTCAACTGGCAGCCTTTGTCTTTTATAGGTTTTCCTCTGCAGGAGCCAAGCACAATTAATTTGAGATGATGACATCATTGTGAGTTCACTTGATCGGAAAGATAGGAGGCCCTGGGTCCCCCAGATCAATCCAAGCCATTGCTTTCAGGCTCACCACCTGCTTCCTGACTGTTGGCTATGTTAGAGCAGATGTACCCCCATTTATCTAGATCATGGTAACCAATTTTTAATTAACTACCACTGAAATAATTTTTGATCCAAGAATCTAAATGTTTAGTAGGTGCATTTACTATTGCAGATAAGGCAGGAAGGGAAGCGATGCTGGAGCCCAGCTCTGCAAGCTACCTCAGACCGGGCATCAACACGCTTTCTGTCAAATGGTAAGCAACCCAGAAAGTCTAATTCAGCACCGAGCTAATTCAAACTAGCTAATGAGAGCTTATTGTTAAATTGAGTAAATTGGTAGTTAAATGTAATAATTATTAATAAAAACTTCACAAAATTATTTTTAAAAGATTGGTAAATGTTGCAAACGCATCACTTTCTGGTATTTTCCTATACTTTGCTGCTCTCTGTAGGGGTTCCTGACATGGGCCATCGCTGTAGGGGTCACTCTCATGTCGATGGGATGAAATACCTGACACCCACAAACTAAAGGAAGAGAGGTTTGCTTGGCATCCAGATTCCGTGGCACAGTGGAGGAAAGCTGCTCACTCCGTGGTGACAGGAAGCAGAGAAAGGGACCCGGGACACAGAACCCCCTTCCAGGCCACAGCCCTGGTGATCCTCCCTCGACAACCTTCCACCAACACATTCACACGCTGAATTCACCATCAGTGGGTGGGTACCTTGCTCAGTATCGTGACTGTCACCCTCCAAACGCATGAGACTCTCGGGAGGTTTCAGATCTGAGTCATAGCAGCACCGGCTTGGTAAACACGCAGTGGGAAACGGCTTCTTCCAGCTCTATCCTCTGTGAGATGGCAATGCGAGCTTGCAGTGTGGCCTTCGGCAGAGAATTTATATCGTGGAAGTAAGAAAAATAAGCTTAAAAATTAGAGTTTTGTTTATCATTTTGTTGTTTAGATTGATGAAAGAATATTAATAGTAGAAGAGAAACTTAATGGTTTGTTATGTGCACAGCCACTGTCAAGAGCACAAAAAAGCACCCAAAATTGGACACTACTATCCCATTCATCAGTTACCTGCTTCACCGGTAAGTGAGGAAGGTAAACAGTGCTTAAAGAATCAGCATCCTGCCGTAAAGAATCAGCATCCTGCCGTAAAGAATCAGCATCCTGCCATTTTGCTATCACAGACAAACACTGTAGACTGAAACGTGCTAAGTGTGGTGATCCATATAGGTTTTCCAATTTAATTTTTTTGTAGACCAGAATTTATCAGCGTGGGAGGAAAGGACTGACACACAGACTTATCCAAATGTAACTGGAGAATCGTGTTTCTGCACCATCATTAACCCCAGCGACTTGTATATGAAATGTTAATGATTTAGCTATAAAATTAAGAATTAGTCAGTTGTGTTTATTAGGTATCAGTCTTAGCTTTGCCCTGAGAAAGATAGCAGTGTGAAATCACCATTTTTATTTCCCCAAACTTGCACTTTATAGTTCCAAGAGACTTGAGCAACAGTGTCGTAGAAAAACTATTCAATAAAAATTCATACTGAATATCTTTCAAGAAATACAATATAGAATATCTTCTCATATTTCAGATTTCTCCACTGAAATACAATGGTTAAATAAATGTCTGGTTAATAAAGTTATGGTAGAGATAATGAAATAGTAAAATGTATGTTTGCATTTAGAATAGATGGTGCTTTGATTCATATCTACTTTCTAAATTCTCAATCAGATGCATGTTGATAGCAAAATTATTTTTATTTATGGAAAATCATTTTTTCAATATTTTCACTAGTGGCACATTCTAAATTTTTCCCAAAATATTTTTCTAAGCTTTCATATCAGAAACAATATATTTTTAAATTTATTTTTGAAACATTAGATGATAAATTTATTTTACAATGTACCATTTTTCAAATTAACTCTTTTTCTCCTTACAGAACAACAGATAATAAGAAAGGCATATCTACTCAAGTGACTCTTCTTAAGAATTCACTTTAAAATTTAACGTTTGTTTTTCCCTCATTGTGACTTGTGTATTTATTTTTAAATGATACAGTAAAAATAAAAAGTGCATGTTTATTGAATGCAGTCTGACTCTTTGATACATGTGTGTGTTGCTTAATATTCAAATAGGGGATAAATATTCTTATCTCCTCAAAAGTTTAGCATTTTATGGTGATATGATCCAAACATCTTCCTTCTAGGCTTTGAATCATACCATAGACTATCCGTGTGTGGTGACCTACAGTGAAGTAGCCCATCAGATCTTCCTGCTCCTGTCTAACACACCTGAGAACTTACAGCTTAGCTTCTCTGCATCCCTCAGTGCTCCTTGTTAGAGTTATTTTATCTTTGACCCCTGTCACTCACTACCCTTTCTACGCCACACCGCTGCTGCCTTGTATTTTGTTTGATTGTATACCTAGCTTTCTGCTCATGTATCAGTATATTTCCACAAGGAAAATATCATAATTCTTTCCTCCTATTTTATTTTTAGGAGTTTATTTACCTGTTTGGGCAAGGCAATTTTAGAATATCCTTAGTCTATTAGAAAATACATAGCTCTAACAGGAAGTACCTAATGCAGTGATCAGATACGGAAAGTTTTATGTTGCTAATAATGTCACATTGTTAATAGTGTGCTTAGCTAATGAGTGAACGTTTGCTGATTTCTTTGCTGAACCTCGTTCTCCTAGGATGGTGAGGGTCCCATGGACAACCTGACTTGCCTTGTCCTTGCTCTAATGGACTCAAAGTCACTTGGCAGTGACACACTAGTTTTATTGTTCTAAAAAAAAAAGAAACTCAGAAATTTGAAAACTTGAACTGTACAAATGCATTACCTCAGTGATTTCTAAATCAGAACTCTGACAGGGGTTTGTTCAGAAGAACTGCATTTGATTCAGGAGCAAAGAAAACAAAAACAAATAGATTGACCAAAACAAGGAAATATGCAAATAAGAAAGGAAATGGTTTTGGGTAAAACTGTCTTTGAAGCACTGCACAGAGAAAGTCAGAAGCAACTGACCGTGTGCAAAGCAAGAAAAAGACAGTTCAAGACCAAGGGGCCATCACTGACAACCCAGAAGACAGAAAAATAATCTATAGGAAAATATTAAGCACCAAGTGGTAGGGATTCTTTTGAAAATTTTTATTTGTAAAATGTTATACTAAGAAATTGTTAAACTCTTCATGCTCGAAATAGAAAATTTGACAAATTTTAACATACGTCAAAAGCCTTTTGAACCCCATCTGTCATTCACCAGAAACTTCCCCTTGGTCTTCCCTGTATGCCTGCACCACTGCATACCTAGTGGTGTACATGGGTCACAAGAGATTTTTTTCTGTAATTCAGCATAAATAAAAATTTACTATGTGCTATTTTTGTTGCTTTATTCAACATAATTCTTTCTCATGTTACCCATGTTTTGCACCCTGTTTTACCCTCTTTTACTTTTTTTCAATAAAGGTTTCTTTGGAGACAGCTATAGATTTACAAACAATTGGAGGAAATGCTGTGGAGTAACGTGCTTGGACTTTCTTTCACTTTTTCCAGTGCTGATTAAGTGCGAGCCATAGTACAATGCATTATGCAGGCCATCAAGACTACTGGGATCTTACTCTTTTGTGTGTACTGTGTGTATATTTAAATCTATGTGTTTATATCATGTGCATAGACCCATGAAATGCACCACAGTCAAAATTCAAACAGGTCCACCTATGAAGCACTCACTTTTAAATTATCAATAGAAAAACGGCGATCTTGGGAGTGGGGATGTATCTAAGAGCAGAGCATTTCCCTAACATGTTAAAATCCGCTGTGCTGCAAAACAAAAAAAACAACAACAACAACAAAAACAAACACCCAAAAATAAATACTGGTAAATAAACAAAAAGAATAACCACTGAGGAAAAGAAAAGTCAGTGTTTCGTGCTGTATGAACCATACAAAGTTTATATTTTATTTCCCTAGTAACAAAAGTGACACTGACATATATGTCATATGCATATATATACATGTGTGTCACTAAATAAATATTTAATAAGTCATAAAATAATAAAAGTTGATGCTGACATACATATGTATATAGACATGTCACTAAATAAATATTTAATTTTTAAAATATGAACGTGCTAGCGTCTTTACTGCTGACATGCCATGCGTAAACATGACATTCTAACACAGGTGTGCACAGAGTGAGGATGTGACGCTTATTCTTCATTCCAGGTATTTACTTCTTGTGTGTCCAGTAAGAGCACCTGCAATGTACTTTCTTAAAAGAATTAATAGAATGCTGTTTCCTCTGGTCCTCACGCCTTGGGTTTGGCCTGTATACTCATGAGCCTCCAGGCTACCTCTGTGTGCAGGGTTCAGGTGCCATCTGCAGGGGGCCAGCCTACCATTCCTCCTATTCCTCCAAGCCTCACACCAACTTTCTACTGTTTCTCTGTAATTTCCTTTTTTTTTTTTTCCTTTTTACATATTAGAGGGTTTGTGGCCTTTTGTTCTGGGTTTGCTCTATCCTACTTCGCATCCTCCCACCACTCTTGTCTGTCTTGTTACCGCTGACAGATCTACTTCTGTTAGGGGGAGAGTGCTATCTCATTCTACATGGGAGACCAGATAGGAAGATAAAGGCGTAACTGGCCTCTTCTGAGAGCGCTAGAGCGACAGGCAGGAGGAGTGCAGGCTGATGCACTGCAAGGGACCTTAATACAGTAATTCACTCGGATACGCACCTCGGCTGGTGGAAGACGAATGAATCATATTTTACTCTTCTTGCTTCTGCCTGTGTCTGAGAAACAAGAGCCAGGTGTGCCAGTCACTAGGGTCTTTCTCTTTTTTAACCTATGCTGTGTCTGTTTGTGTTTCATCTTCATCACCCCTTGGTCAGGTATAAGCTCCTAGGCTGGCCCCCTGCAGATGGCACCTGAACAAGAACCTGGCCTTGGAAGCCTACTCCGCGGAATGGAAAAGTATTGTGATTCAGCAACAGGGATCTCTGCAACAAAGAGGTATCAGCCAGAAAAATAAAATGACAAGAGGAAAACCAAAAGAGAAAGGAAGATGTGTGCCCATGGAAACGTTTCAGCCAGGGTACTGGAGGCAGAGTTCATCTACTAAAGTGGATGAACTATGATGCTTCACTGGAAATTCTTTTGCACCAGTCTGGCACTCAAGTGAATGATCAGTTGAGTTCTTGGAGCATGCTCACACCTAGCTCTGTTACAACCCCTGAAACTTTGTCCATGTGGAGCTCGTCCATTGAGTTAACTGCAGGAGAACATCCCACACCCAGGGAAGCCTTGACTGAGGGCAGGGATGAGGGTGGTCAGGTCTGACACATGTAACAAGGAGCCCTTTGGGACATATGCATTTCCAATTAGTATTCATCCTGACCCTACTAACCCACAGTGAAGTGTTCATGAGCACAATCCTTTGAAATATGTTTCTCAAAGCATTAAAATCCAGAAAATGAATAATAGGATTCAACGACCTTGTTAGGCTTGTTGGTGATTGTCTAGAGAATCCTACACTTAGCTCCTTTAGACATTAAACACTTAGCTAAGTCCTGCCTTCCTGTAGGACAATACTTAATTTTTCATTTTAATTCTCTGCAGTTAGCAGCTGAGCAAGATTGACAGAATCAGATGGCAGGACAACCAGGGATTACAGAAGAAATGCTACTGAATCTGTACTCATCTCTGGTCATAATCCTTCTAGACCAGACTTATCAACAACTGACTCTCATGATGAAACCAGCCTGGACAGCTATTCCTGAAAACAGTGCTCCCACTAGGTCCTTTCCTATATTCTTTGAGGCCCATGGGAACCTTGTGCCCAGTTCTTAACCAAGTTGCAGGAAGTTGTCCTACAGCAGATATCTGATGCCCAAGCAGCAGAGATTATTGTGTTGCAGCTGGGATTGAGAACACTAATAAGGACTATAAATAAGTGTGAGAGACTGACTCATAAACTAAGACTTTTGAAAACTATTTGAAAGCCTGTCAAGATGTGGGTACCAAAGGTCAGAAGTCCTCTCTCTTTGCCCAAGCTAGATTTGGTTTAATGAAACAAAATTATGTTTTTCAAAGATACAATATTTTGTTTGTGACAAAACAAGGCACATTTGCTAACGGTGCATTTGACCTTGCATAGGAAAAAGTATAATTTCCCTCTTCTAGCAGAAAAACCATGAAGTACTTTTCCAAGATGTCACAAGGAAAATCACTGGGCTACTCACTGCTATTCTAAAGATCATTGAGATGTCATCTCACTGACAAGAAACAGGTGGCAGACCTGGCCCTAGGCCCAAAAAGCAATGGGGGCATTCCCAGTATAGGCTTATGGCCCAAAACCTTAGTGGGTCTCAAAACAATGACAGAGAGTCTTGTCGCCAGAACCCTGGGAAGCATGGGATAAGACCTTCCCACTGCCGAGCAGGTGACTTTGATTGCTAGAGATAAACCTGGTAAAATCCCTACAGGAAACTGGAGACCCCTTCCCTTAGGTACTATGGATCTAGACCGAGGAAAAAGTAATTTCAATTTGCGGGATGTTAAAGTACTCTCTGGGATTATTGATTCAGACTCCTTGAGGGGAAATTCAGGTTGTGGTTCAGTCACATGATGTTTGAGTCTTGGAATCAGGTGATGGCATTGCTTGACTGATTCTTTTACTAGCTGTCAGAATCATAGCTGTTAGTGGGGAAGCTAAAGGACTTAGCAGGAACTCCCATAAGGAAGTGTTTTCCACTGAAGATACCACAGATCTCCAGCCCATGTCTACACTTAAAGGAAAATATTTTTGAGGCTCATGGACACAGGTACAGAGGTTTCAGTGATGGGTTCATCCCAGTGGCTGCTGGCCTGGCCCACCTGAGCAGCAGCCCTCTCCTTGGAGGTCAGGTCACTCAGACAGGTGATGCAGAGTGCTGTGCCTTTACCTTGTGCAGGTCCTGATAATATTTTTTCTTTCCTGACACAGTGTTTCATTGTGTAGTTCAGACTGGCCTTGAACTCACCTTCTATCCCATGTTGACCTCAAACTCACAGTGATCTTCCTGCCTCAGACTCCCAAGTGTTGGGTTACAGGCATGTACCAGCATGCCTCACCTACAGCCCTGATAACTTTAAGAGAGACTTTTCAACCATTAATTACAGGGATCCTGGTCAATTTGTAGGGCAAGGAACTGCTGAAAGAGTGAAAATTCAGGTAATTAATATGGTAAATCCACCTGTCAATAGAAAGATAAACCTGTGGAAATCTGTCACAGAAATGAAGTTCCTGGCTATGAGCCAAATTTGTAATGGAGGTCACTGTGGCTTCTCTGAGACTGCTCTCTCATTGAGATGGAAACTGATACACTTGTTTGGGTGGATCAGTGACCCTGCCAAGGGAATTCATTCACTTGTGAGCACTGGTAGAAGAATGGTTGGAAGTACGATATACTGAGTCTTCCATTAGTCCTTGGAGTGCTCCTGTTTTTGTTGCACCAAATAAATCAGGGAAGCAGAAGCTGCATCAGGATTTAAGAGTTATTCATGCTTATGTTTATCCTATGGGTGATTTATAGCTGGAACTTCCCTCTCCCATTACAGTCCCATGGGGCTATGATAGTTATCAATCTTAAATATTGCTTTTTAAACCATCTCTTTAAATCCACAGAACCAGTCTCATTTTACCTTGAAGTTTCTGCCACCAACTTTGCTGACCCTGTATGTGCCAATATCAATGGACAGTTTTGCAACAGGAAATGATAAGCACTTCTACCATGTGTCAATATTTTGTTTGCCAGGAGTTAGATCCATTTAGGGATTAATTCTCTCAAGCCTGTGTAATATACTACATGGATGATATATTGCTTGCTGTCAATTCTCAGCAACAATTTATCTTTCTTTTTGCAGAGACTAAATGGGTTTTGATATAGCATGGGCTAAACTTAGCCTTAGAGAAAATTCAAACTATCTTTTCTCCATAGTTGCTTGGGAACTCTGGCAACTCTGGAAAGAGCAGTCAAGTCTAAAAACTAACATTAAAAAGAGACTCATTATGAACATTAAATGATTCTCCAAAATTGTTATAGGACAGTAATTGGATTTGTTTGAAGTTAGGAATATCTACATACCAACTACTCAATCTATATAAAACATACAAGAGATCCAGATTTGAATTTTCCTCTTCTCACACCTGGAGCACTTAAAAAAACTGCAGGCATAGAAAATGATATTGCAAATAGACAAGTGTTTTGAATTAGCTTGACTAATCATTCTGCCCACTCCTCACTTTCCTATTGGTCAAATGGTGGATCGTAAATGTCAACCTATTGAATGGCTTTATCTTCCTAACATCCAAATGATGAAGTCTGCCAAACTGGAATATATGAGTTACATCCATGTATGCAGACATACACAGATATGATAGCTAAGTTAATCTAGCAAGCCTGCAATTACAGCACACAGCTTCTGGAACTTGATCCTGATCACATTGTGCTTCCTATTACTCTTGCATAGTATATTCATTTGTTGCAAACTTACTTAGTTTAGCAGGTAACCTTTGCAGATTATATTGGGCTGATTAACACTCATTATCCTTCTGATATGTCTGTGCAACAATATTGTTGTGATTTGTTTATTTTACCTAGACATACTCAGACAATTCTTCACATGAATAATTTAACTTACTTCATGGATGGATTCTCTTGTGGTTTTGCTGTTTACTGGACTATGCAAAATCATCTGAAAATCTCTGCCCCTGGACATTTTGGGCTTAAGGATCAGAATTGACTGCTGTAATTACCATATTAGAATGTACTCTGTCAGAACCTCTTTACAAGTGATTCTGCCTATGTACTTAATGTCACTAATCATTTGGAGACAGCCACTACAGAAGGAACCTTGATCTCCCTTTGTTCAATTTTTTTTTGTGATTGCAAGCAGCCTTTTAGAATTGGACTGCCTCCTTTCACACAGGTCATGTACACTCACACTCCACCTTCCTGGATCAGTGGCAGAAGGAAATCATCATGATGGCAGACTCATCACCTTGATCTTTCAACAGGTGAGACTTTCTCATTCTCACTTTCATGAAAATACTTGAGCCCTTACCTCTAGCTGCAAACTTTCCAGGTCACAGCTATCCCACAGTGTAAAATCCCATCCAACATGCCAGAGTTTACCTGCATCATTTCCATCAGAGGGCTGGAGACCACCAGGAAAATGATCTCTGACAAATGGATTTAAAGTATATGTCCTGATTTGGCAGACTTCATTTTGTGCTTGTTAGTATAGATACTTATTCTCATTTTATGCATGCTACCTGCCATGCAGACAAGAGTTCAGGGCGTATACAGCAAAATTGTCTCTCAGCATTTGCAAGATAGGAGTTACTAATAAAATAAAAATGGATAATAAAATTGCCTATATAAACAGGAATTTTCAAAGATTATTGCAGAAATGGAATGTTAGTTATTCTACTGGAATTCATTATAATTCATAAGAGCAAGCTTTTACAGAGCATGCACATTTGACATTAAAACAGCAATTACAAAAATAAAAAGGGGGAATAACATAATAAGCCACAAGTTCTCCTTACTTTTTCAATGTTTACCCTTATTTTTTGAACCATGTTGGTAATGTAGATAGCATCCTGGCAGAATTAAACTGCTCAAAAGTAAAAGAGCATGGGGAGAAAGGAGAAAGCATGAGTGCAGTGGTAGTTCAGGGAGATGGGAAAATGGGAGGCACCGGTTACTCTGTTAGAATGGGTGGGAGTTTGCAGTGTGCTTGCAGGAAATGGACAGTATGGTACCCTCTAGGAGCCTATGATCATAGAGTAGTCCTCCCCATCCTTACTCTACTTACTAGTGAAAGGCTTCCCTCAAAGGACAACTGAAGAAATACACTCAGGAAACACAAAGATATATTCATCATCAGTACCTGCCTAAGAAGAAAATACCTAGTGTCTATTGAGGGTACTTTTAATAGATTCTCTGGAGTATACCACTGTCAATCACAACTGTGCCTCTTTTTAGCCTGAGGAAGTTCCATTGGCTGTTGTGCCTTAACACATCATGGCACTTAGGGGTAACTCTCCAGGAGAGGAGAGTAACAAAATTAGTGATCATATTGGCAATCAGATAGTGCTAGGATCTGGAAAAGAATCAGTACAGACATGTTACAAATGTGGGCGGAGATACCGCCATTAAAGGCTATACCTCAAGACAAAAAAAAAAGAGAGAGAATAATCACACTTACATGCTTCCCCTAGGGAAAAACAAGGAGTGATTGACAATCAACTCCTGTTTCTATAAAACAAAAGGAAGGAGATGTGGAAGACCAGATAGGAAGATTAAGGCCATGGTGACTGGCCTCTTCTGTGAGCACTAGAGGCAAAGGGAGGCATGGCGGGTGCTGACACATTGCAGGGAATGTGATGCAGCTGAGATCCTGCTGTTTACTCTGATATGTCCATGGATGGGGAGACAGTCCAATCCTGTTCTACTCGGATTGCCTGTGGCCTTGTCTGAGTGAGTAAAGCCAGGTGCACCAGTCACTCAGCGCTCCCTATCAAAGATAGACAAAAGCCCCCTGAACCTCCACATTTTAACCTCCCTCCTCTGTGTCTCTTTGTACTTCATCTTCATCACCGCTTAGTCAGGTACAAGTTCATAGTTTGACCTCCTACCATTGTGTATCTATTTATAGAGACACAAATATACACATTGTATATCTGGCATGTGTAACACAATTTTTTATTTATTCATATGTTGACAAACACATTATTTCCACCTTTTGGCTTTTATGATTAATGCTGCAAAGAAGAAGGTATGCACCGGACTCCAAGGAGTACCCACTAATTTCCTCTGCATATGCACCCAGGAGAGTATTTACTGGTTCACACAGAAATTCTCTTTTTAATTCTTTGAGAAATATTCAAACCAGTCTGCAATTGTTTTTACAACTATCTTTGCCCTTCCAGACCACAGTGGGAAGCCCAGTTTCCTGGATGCATATTAACTGCTAATTCCACAGCCTTGCTTACCTAGGTGTCAGGGCCTTCCAGAGGGAGGCTAAGAGGTGGTGTTAGGGATGTATTTTCCTCATCATAAGTGAATTTTCTAGAAAAATTTTCCATGTGATTTATTTTACTCCATCATATAGAGAATGCACTGTGTATTCACTGATATCACTTTTAAAAAGATTATCTTTTTCTAATATTATCATAGTTGCTATGGAGATTAGGATGAAAATCTCTATGTAGAGCCTCACCCCTTGCTCCGTCAAACTAAGGAAAGAAACAGAAAATTGCTAACTGTATTTTTAAGTTAACTCCTTTTAACTGTCTTCAGTCTTGAGAAAGCCATTACCCGAAACTCTTGAAGGCTGAAAGTAAGATAAATGAATGAATAATAGCTAAGGAGCTAATCTTATTTAAAACCAAGTCAGATAATCAAAGCCCTTTATCAGATTTAAGAATTATTGCACACAACAGCTTTTGTTTGAAAACACAAAATACATTGAGGTGATAAAAGACCATCATTTTCATGAGTTGTGTGCAGAAAAAAATAGTAAAAGGAATACTGGATTTTGAGACAAAGACCCTGAAGTACAGATAAGATTAAAGTCATCACATCCTTCAAGTGTCAGTGAATTACAGTAATACATCTCCTTCATAGTCCTTACAAATATTTTGTTATGTACCTGAAATAGTCAGGATACATATTTAGCATTTTAGGATAAATATAGTCTTTTATTAACAGACACTAATAGTTTCCTAATGAACACTTTTTCATTAGTGATGTTTGATGACATCTTGATATGAAATTTAACCTTTCAGCATCTGAAGATTTTGGTTAAAGCATTCACTGTATTATTTATTCTAACAAATGATGAAACAGAACAGAGATTAATCTGTTTGCAAAACTTACCTTTCCAAATAAAAAGTCAAATAGCTTTCATAAACAATGCTTTTAATGCTTCTTTTGGTTGGAAATTTTCTGTACCTTTTTAAGTAGCTGACAGGGATGTTAGAAATAGTCTTTTAAAAAGCTGACAGGGATATTAGAAATAGCCAGGGCAGTCCTTCTCCAAATCTGTCACATGCAACAGTGAGTGGGAGATATTGGTAGATGTAGGATCCCATTCCCAAGATCTGCGAGAATCTGTTTCTAAAGGGCCCCCAGGAAAGCCCGATTCCACTGATTCTTAGAAGACCCACAGAGCACCGAGATGGACTGATGCAATGCAGTCATTCTCAGCCTTAGCTGGAACTTAGGCAAGGGCTATTTTTCTTTTTTTAAGTTTGAACTTTGAATGCACAGACTTAAATTAAAAGTAATCTGTTAGACAAGACATGATCACATCACCAAACCGATACAGGCTCAGTTTTCCTGTTTCATTCCTTCCCGAGTTCAGTATGAAACATGAGGAGTAAGTGTGACTTACTATTCACACCTCCATGCGTGAATAACTTTCTTTCAGTGCAATTCCTTCACTCATCTAATAAAGCCATCGTTTTGAAGTTTGTGCTTACACTCCTTGGCTGTAACTTCTTTTTACACCTGAAAACACATTTTGGTTTTTTACGGCTCTGTAACATCGAATTTGGGACTATAACACAATGAATTCATTACTTGTATTGTCAATATGTGGGTTGTTTAGCTGACAGCTTTGCTATTAACTTAATGCTACTATGAATATTACTGAATTATCTATGCACATATACTCACAAAACACAACTACAGAATTCTAATGTATATGGTCATTCAACTTCCAAACATAATGCCAAAGAATTCTCCAAAGCAGATGATAAATTAATACTGCCAATAAAAATGTATGAAAAACTAAGCTGAAACAAAATCTCTCTTATTCTTACTTTTTACATGTTATTTAATCTAAAATTAAGATTAGATGATTGTATTCCATAACTAAAAATTAACTCATACCGGTCTCAATTCACATTTCCATCATTTGTAGTGATATGGAATATCTCATTCCATGACTCATGTTTTACAAAACACATACTTGTATTATTATGTGTACTCAAAATATTCATTTATTTAGATGGTTCCTGCTGTGTAAGTGATACCTTTACAAGCATTTATTTCTTGGTCCACAGCTTGGGTGTACCTCTGCTATAAAGTGCCCTTTGATGAACAATGTGCTTAACTTTAATGCAACTGAATTCACAAATAATTTTTTAGAGTATTTTCCATTTTATTTAAGATATTCTTTACTGATACCTCTAAATTTTCATATAAAAATGTAAAGATTTCCTCCAAACACTGTTGACATATATACTCAATATTTCCTCTCTATATATCTTTAAGGAAGGTTGATAATAATGATTGCATCAGTAAATCCAAACTTGGTTTTGCTATAGAAATATGGATTAGTTTTATATTTAAAGCATTAACTTTAGATTTATTCTTATTACTTCTCAGTATCTGATGTCCTGGAGCCAGTAACATGCTATGCTAGTTCACTGGCTGTGCAGGGCTACAAGCAATGCCTAGGGTTTCATTCAGCATTTATTATTTATTTATTTATCTTTTAAATTTTCTTTTAAAGAGAATTAAACAAAAGAGGACAGAACAAAGGAGGTCAGAACAGAACAATGTAAGCAATACAGCACTTCACAGCCAGACAATCGGATATTAACAGTAGCTACCATAATGTCTCTTCCTTTGAAATAGTTGAGCATAGAGTCACACACAATAATATTAAACATAACAAAATAGTATAAAACCATTCAAGAGAATCAAAGTAGTACAGGGCATTCTGAACCAAATAACAGGAAATGAACAATGGCTACTGTAATACCTCTTTTCCGTAAAGAATTTGTTGATACTATCACACATATTAAAATCCAGTAAGACACAACATGATAGAACCAATGGTAATAGAAGAACAAAAGCATGATACAACTTCAAAGCAAGATGATATTAAATCAGCAATGGCTGCCATAATGGCTTGTATTCTTCAAAATAGCTGTTCATGCCATCACACATAATAAAATCAAACAAAACAGAATAAAATCATTCCAACTAATGAATGAAAACATCAAATAAAAGAGCTACAGAGGGAAAATTGTAATACCATGAAAAAAGAAATTGAAGAGGACCTCAGAAAATGGAAAGACATCCCTTGTTCATGGATAGGAAGAACAAACATTGGAAAAATGGCCATTCTCCCAAAATTGTTATACAGATTCATTGCAATCCCAATGAAAATACCACTAACATACCTCATAGATCTAGAGAAATCACTGCTAAAATTCACCTGGAACCAGAAGAGACCTAGAATAGCAAAAGCAATTCTAAGCAGCAAAGGCAAGGCAGGAGGCATCACAATCCCTGACTTGGAGTTATACTACAAAGCTACTGAAATAAAATCAGCATGGTGCCAGAATAAAAACAGACCTAAAGATGAATGGAATAGACTAGAAGACACAACCACAACTACAAACAACTCAGCCACCTTACTTTTGATAAAGAGGCAAAACAGCTTCACTGGAAGAACGATAGTCTCTTTAATAAATGGTGCTAGAAAAACTATGCCAGAAACTAAAACTAGACCAATACCTGTCACCATGTACGAAACTAAAATCTAAATGGATCAAAGATCTAAATATTAAAACAGAAACACTAAATCTGTTGGAAGACAAAGAAGGTAAAAAATCTTGAAGTCATAGGGGTAGGCAGAGAATACATGAACAAGAATCAAATCGCATGGGCAATACTTCCCAGAATCAATAAGTGGGATCATGTCTTATTAAAGAGTTTCTGCATGTCAAAAAAAAATCTCCAGCATAGTGAAAAGAAAACCCACAAACTGAGAAAAAAATCTTAAAGAACTGTCCCTCAAACAAAGGACTTTTGACTAGAACTTATAAAGAATTAAAAAAAATCAGACCCCTGAAATTCCAAGATCCAATCCAAAAATGGGCATCCAAGGTAAATACACAGTTCTCAGATGAGGAAATACAAATGGCAAATAAATACATGAAAAATGTTCATCATCATTAGTCATTAAAGAAATACAAATTAAAACCACTCTGAGATTCCATCTCACTCCAGAAAGTATGGGCGGGATCAACAAAAGTACCAACAACAAATGCTGGAGAGGCTGTGGGGAAAAAGGAACTCTTCTGCACTGTTAGTGGGAGTGTAGACTGGTGCAACCACTGTGGAGGTCCATCTGGAGATTCCTCAAAAAACTAAGATTGAAAGTCCTGTTTGACCCAGCTATTCCACTTCTAGGCATATTCCCCGAAGAAATGAAAACATCATATCACAGTGATATATGTGCACCCATGTTTATAGCAGCACAATTTGTAATAGCCAGATCTGGGAAACAACCTAATTGCCCATCAACTGAGGAATGGATAAAAAAAATTTGTGGTATTTTTATACAATGGAGTACTACTCAGCTATAAAGAATGATCACACTGAGATATTTATAAATAAATAGATGCAACTTGAGACCATACTCATAAGTGAAATAAGTCAAACTCACATGTATAAATACCGTATAGTCTCCCTAGTGTAAGAAAAGGTAAGAGTACATAATATTTTATGGTAATCATGGTTCCCCATTACATTTATTTATTATTTATTTATTTACTGGGAATCAAACTCAAGATTTTGCACTTGCCAGGTAGGGACTGTGTCCACTTAGTATTTAATTTGTCTCATCGTTCACCCGTCACCATACTGATCATTTAGTTAATTTTCTCATTTACTCATTTGTTCATTCAACAGTCTTAATGGATCACATGTCATGAGTCATATGGTACTATATCCTGAGAGTATAAATATATTAATAAAATGACTTCCATTGATTGAACTCTTTTTGATATCACTCCAATATAACCATCGCAAATTATAAGAATGATTAGACTATTGTTAGACTTTTGGATAATGAAACCTAAGCTCAAGATATTTAGTAATTTACATCACTTCACATGGCCAATCAAGAGCAGAAAATTTAAACCTATTTCTAAAGCTGAAATTCATGCCGTTTCTTTGTGCTACAGTGACAAACATAGATTACAAAGTGCAGTCCTCAATTACACATGCTGTGCTAGAAGAACCACTAGTTGTAATTCTTTTGATGATCAAAACTGTCATGGTTTGGAAATTATGTTGTCAACTAACTGCTGTTACACTGGTTATCAATCATGGCTCATAGTGCAGCAGGAGAGTTTTGATGAGTAGAGGTATTCTAAGAAATGAGTTCATGCGAAAATTGATGGCAAGCTCGAGAGAGCTTCCCACCACATCTTTTCTTTTTGTAACACAAAGGAATTTAATCAAAATTACTGTACACATTTAAAATGAAAATTTTCCAGTGCAATTGCCAAAAATGCCCAAGAATCAAAATCTGTTATTGAAATTTCATGAGGAGAGTATTAAATAGTTTACAATTTTCCGTCTTAGTGTAAGCTGACTTACACAAGAGCTCCCAGATGTTGGGGTCCTGTGGGTAAATGGAAAATGGAAAAGTACAAGACACTGACTGCGACTAGGAATATTCTAGCGAGCATAACCAGTCCTGAACATCACACTCAGGGAATTTACTACTCAATCAATAGACCAAGAATGCACCAATGTAGAAATTTATTCTGTAGATCCATATATCACCCAGAAAGGGGCCATTAGTTAAATTATATACATCAATTCCATAGCACCATCTGAGTTCAGTGTTTCATAGAAGTAAAATAAATTTACAAACTTGTGGCCCTCAGATATGGAAGCCATTATATTTTGGAGTAAATCAGTAGCCTTTGTATATATAAGTCACTCTATGAAGGTAACATCCAGGAGACAAAGAATGTTTCAGATACTTCTACTGTAAAGTACAGATAACTAATACTTTAGTAAGATCATTCATGCTATTTCAATTTGAAATGTGTTGCTAAAGTGCTTAAAGTTAACAAATTGATTTTACTACTACTATGTACAGTTTATAATTAAAGGCAATTTAGTCATAATTAGGAAATAAATCTCTGAAGCTACTATTTTAAAATATATTTTCAATGTATTAATTCAATTTTATTTTTGTCTATGTGAAACACATGTAGAAAAGAAAATTCATAACCATCTCTTCTAGACTATATTTCACTTTTCTTAGTGCTACCAATCCAAACAATGCCCACAATTCTAGATAAATAAACATGTGATTGGATAAACACATAAATGCATGTTAAATTTATCTAGTCAAGAATACAGGAAATGTGGGCTCAAAACTTTAGTTTTCTAAACAATGTCTAAATCATCTAAAGAACCTGTTCAATATCTTCAAATTGTCAGTTTTCTCATTTATAGAAAGAGAACAGTATTTCCATTTCAGAGATATTAGGAAATGGAATGAAATTCAAGGAAAAGTATTGATACAATTTCTGGGACACAATAGATGTTTCATGAAATTTTTATTTTATTATTAATAAATAAAATTTTAAAAAGCATCTTTGTCTTAGAAATTACATTGGACACTATAGGAAGTTAGTGAATAAAGCACATATGTATTATTTAGGTGCCAACTTACCAGATATTTTATGCAATATAGATTTAATTTTAATAATTGCAAGGATAATTATTAAAGACAAGTTTCAGAAAAAATTCATTGATTTGTAATTATTAAGTATTGAGGACATGAAGTGAATGTAAAGTAAGTTTGAATTAATAGTATTTCTTTTTCTATTTTGGGCTGATTCCTACAAGGGAGAAAAAGATTTAGAAGACATTCAAAATATCCTCAAGGCATTTGATTTTGTTTGAGCAGATAGACTATATATGCAAATCATTACACTTAAGGAAAAAGGTATCAGCTTCCACAAAATAGATGAAAATAAAACAGCTTAGGAAATCATAGAAAAGGAATGTAAAATCTGGTTGAGAGAGCTACTTGTCCAAAACTTTTTTTCCAAGCCTCCTGTATCCTAAGAAACACTTTCAGATTTTAAAAAGAAAACAATAAATTACAATACTCACAGAGAGCTACATAATGCTGTGTGTACACCTATTAATGAAAGAGATAGTTTCAGGAAATGGTAATTATTGAAGGTAGGAGGAGCTAGGCGATTTGATGCCCAGTGGCTGGGGACCCCGTGAGCTGCTTATTTACAAAGGGAGGTTGGAGAAGGCCCCTACTGGAGATGCGTGAACACAAAGACTTACTGAAGGAAGAACTGCTGAAAAGTATCCAGTCAAAGGCAAGAGAAGTTAAAAGACTCCTCTGAAGGAGTTCTGCTTATTGCAGAATGGAAGGACACTATGCTATGAAGTAGATGGAGCAATATGGAGAAATATTTCCAGAAAGACAGTGAGCTGAGCCATTTCTCTACCTCCTTACTTGTCCTAAATTGCCATGATCACATGAAATCTAAGAAAAGCAACCTAGAGAAGGAGATGCTTTGGTTTAACGTTCAGACATCTGGCTATCATGTGGAAAAGGATTCTGAATATGGGTCTGATATTCGTTTCAAAGGTAGATGCTATTAAAAGAACAAGGGAGAGAGTTATTCGCAATTCAAACTTTTGTGGCACTGAAGATGGAAAGGATTGGATAGATTTGGGAAAGTTTTAAATTTGTCTTGGAGGAAAAATTTTTCAAGATTCACTGATGGATTCCCCATAGAGGGACTAGGCAAAAATTATGAGTAAATTAAGTAAAAATGCTGGGAAGTTCACAAGGGACTTGGAATTTGTTCCCCATGCACAGAGATAAAAGGTTTCCGTGAGCAAAAGCGGGAGTTTCTATTCCTGCGGGAGGGATGGCACAGAGCAGTGGTGTTGGACCTGTGGCACACCTGTTACTTGTTTTTCTTAAAACAAAACATGTTAATGCATGACTTTATTTTTTTTAACGGGAACCACAATATTCAGGTTGGAGTGTTGGCATTTTGCAATAAATAAGTGGGTTTGGGGTTGCAGTTTGAACACTCATCTCTAAAAGGTTCACCATCCCTAGTATAAAGGACAGACTTCTAGGCAAGAAGACCAGGGAGTTAATTCTGGAAATCATGCAAGATGTTTGTCATCAACTGTGCATTATAAAATATCGTAGGAGGTGAAAATTTATTGGCTTTCCTGGTCCTAAAGATTAGGCTTGTAGGGAGCTGGAAAGACAGTTTCTAATCATCAAAACAACCATAATCTATTTTGTTTCATTGCTGAGGTAGTGTTCCATTAATGCAATTATAATAGCTATCTCTTAACTTACATGCTATCAATTATCCCACTACTGCCAGGATGACAAGGGAACAGGGTTTTTAAAATTAAACACATGGAAAAATTGGTATTTTGTTGTTACATCTAATCTTTCCTTCAATATATTCATTTATGACCAACCTGGAGTCCCGTGTTTGAAAATGGCCATTAATGATAGCTCTAAGAAAAGGAGAATCCTGGGTAACAACTGGAGATAAAGAGTGTAACTGTGAAACTATGTGGATGTCTAGGGAACAAACTGTGGAAGTGAACACACCAAAAGAAAACAGCCAAGGAAAACATATTCACAACAAAGCAAGAAAACAGACAGAAACAGGGCTGGGATTATATACTTATGACCACATCACGTAACACAGTGCGGTAGGTATGTTATTACACACACTGATTCACACCCCACCCTAGGATCAGGACACCACAGCATTGTGCTTGCTCTTCTGCACCCTACAGTTTCACAGAAAATGGCATCTGACCTCTAAATGGAGGTGAATGACTGCGGCTAATGCTGCCTGCTACCCATTTTAACCCGAGAATTTGTGTGAGCGTATTGGCTTGGTCTATCACACAGCTTTCCAAATGCACTCAAGCTTCTCTGCCAACCATGAAAAATAAGCTCATTGCCAAGAAGTCTTTTGAATTTCAGGCTGAGTGGTGACCAGGAGCTTGTGTCCACACTTTAAGTTGTTTCTCTGAGCTGTCTGAGCATGGTGGGGACCCAGGGACTTGCACAATCCCTGGGTAGCTTCGTCCTGTAGCTCAGCAAGAAGTGGTCACTCACACCTGGGTGACTCTCTAAAGAGTGATTCCTGTCGAGGCTGCTCAGGAGGCCCTGAACATTGGATTTTGGCTCATTTTTTGCTAAGCAGAAAGAACACTGACAGAAAAAATAAAAATGGGCTGAGCTTTTGTTTAATTTTTACATGTTGGTATTTAAAAAATGATAGCTTGGTAGTTATCAAATTTAACTTGTGGTGCTAAATATATTTACCAACAGTTAAGTGACTCTAAGTTCTTCATTCTTTCTGTGATTTGATTCACTTTTGGTTTTTCTAAGGCTATAGTGAAAGGAAAATTCCAATTTACTGTGTGTCAGACTATAACATTTCTAACAGTAGAGAACCAAGATTTTTGAATTATACAGACCCATGGCCAGGGGAGGCAGTGCCTCTGGCATGCTGGAATGAGGTGAGAGACTCTCCCCTCGCCTAATGACTGCTGTGCCCGCATCAGTAACCTCACCAGGGACTTGTCTCTCCTGTCCTGAGGGAGGATTTCCCATTTGGCCCTGTTGCTGGATGCTGTTGGATCCAGAGCTAGTTTACGTTTCACGGTCCATCTGTAAAAGTGTTCAGCCTAAAGGAATGGCAGCAAACCCAGCCCTTCCTCCTGGAACACAAATGTTTCTAGGAAATGTGCTGTTCCACCTGGTCACAGAAAATTAATTGTTTATATATTCATAATCTCTGTCTCTTTCTCTCTGTTTCTCTGTCTCTCTGTCTCTGTTTCTCTGTCTCCCTCTCTGTCTCTCTGTCTCTCATCTCTCACTTTGTCTCTCTCTCTCCATGTTTCTCTCTCTCTCTCTCTCTCTCTCTCTCTTTGTCTCTCTCTCTCTCTCTCTCTCTCTCTCTCTCTCTCTCTCTCTCTCTCTCTCCTTTCCTCTCTTCTATTTATCCTTCCCTGCTTAATTTTCTATTCACTGCTTGGTCTTCTATTCACTAACTTATCTTAGTTATTTTATTTACATTGACAGAGGAAAAACAACATGAACTTAAATGAATATTTAGCTGCTCCTCCTATGTCTTGAAAGGTGATCTGGGACATGACAGTTCCTCTTTGCATTCCTGCCAGTTACAAGGCAGAATCTTCAGAAAATAACAAATAGCTCTTACTACACCTGTGCTTTGAAGTGATATTTTTCAACAGGTGCCGTATTTACCAGTTTCTTTGTTCTTAACCATTTCATTTATATTTCTCCCCCATTCCTTCTTCTATACGGATGGAATCAAAGTGGAACCTGATATTCTAAAAGGGAAAAGAAAAGTATAGAGCTACATCAAGTCATCACAACAACTTTGGCTTAATTACCACAGCAAGTCACCCATATCAAGAAAACTTAGATTTAAAAATGGGATGTTCTTCTGGAGCACACTAGGGTGACTTCGGGCATGAGCCCTGTGAGGGGTGAGATCAGGAATGTCCCCCAGGGCCTCGCACACTCAGGGTAGGACTGTCGGAAGCTGACCGAGTCATGCATTACCACAGCCGACTTGCTGGTAGGAAGCAGGGTCTGAGGGGCCTCAGCTGGAGCTGGGAGGGTGGATGGGTCTCCGCCCTGGCTTCCCTTTCCCTCCTGACCACAGGACGCCTGCAGCTGTTCTCCGCTGTGTCCATCCACCTGGCCCTTTCCTGCTGGGGTCCGTCGCGGGTGAGCACAGCCCCGGCCCTGAGGGGCCGCAGCGCTGCTCCATCCTCTGCCCAAACCAGCCGGCACCCTCAGTTTTGAACACGGTGCCACACTCTCCTTTTGCCTGGTCCCCACAATTCACAGAGCTGCCCTCCCATGAGGGGATCTTCTCACAGCGCCGCCCCCACTCTGCCGCCTCAGCTCCTCCAAGAGGCACAAACCCGCCTTTACAAGGTGGCATTGCCTCACTGTCCCATCTCTGCTCCACAGAGCGCAAGCCCGCTTTATCCCAGTGCTGTCCAGAGAGGCTCTGGGATCCCGAACCCTGGCCCATCTGAACAAAGGCTCACGATGGAAGGCTCACTGTCCTGTCATCTGAGCCGGTCCACCCCTGCACCGCACCGCGGAGACCAAGCCCGCGCAGAGCTGTCTCTGGGGTCCCAGGGCGGGCGCACTGACCGGCGGGGACATCCGGGTCAGTGTCGCATTTCACTCATTTTACCATTTTGCTCAATATAGTTTGTGATTTTAATCCTGTGGACCCATTTGATTTGTCTTGGGTTCCACTCTACAACTCAAGAGTTTTTAGAGTTTCCTAAATCTGCCACAACACTCAATGTTTAAAAGACATTTTCCATTTGATTTAGAGTTTTAATAAAATGATTACAGAGCTATTACTAGGTCATTACTTTGTTGTATCAAAGCATTACACTGCTCAATGTATTCCTATTACCTGTGGAGTCTTTTAAAGCCATTTTCTTGCATGTTTTTCCTCAGATTAAATGACTACTTTTCATTTTTCTCTTGTCTAGTCCTGTGGTATTTATATATACCCCTTAGAAATGTAACAATGTAAATTATACTAAGTAACAAGGTACTTTCTCACTAGTTCTTGCATTTAAAACATACTTGCTACTTTTTGAGTAGAGCATTCAAAATTTAACAACGTCAGGCAGGGGCACTAACTGATTTAGAGTATATAATTTTTAATGAATGTGTCCATGAAATTTAGTTCATTAAATACAAAGTCACATGCCTCTTACACTATACAATTCCCTTCTCTTGAGCCAAACAGTAAAGGAGCTTTAGCTACCTCGTCTACCCAGAGGCGTCACTACTAGAGTGAAAGAGGGTAGTGGTAACCACACACACACACACACACACACCCCAAATTCCACATAATCCCCCACACACCAGTCTCTACTAGAATGTTGCTCTCTGTGGATCCTTTTTTATCTCTCAGGTTTAAGTCAGCATCCTGAAGGCCACTGCTTTGCTCTGACACACAGGGTGTCAATTTTCTTTCTCCCAACACGTCATTGTCTGCTTTGCTCATAGATCTTGTGCCGAGATTTGTGTCGATGTGACACACACAACAGTGAGAAATAGGTTATGAAAAGATAGTGAGCCCTGTCGCCCCTGCTGCTGCTGCTGGGAAGGATGGAAAATGACAGGTTTCCAGACTACTTAGGTCACTCGCTATGGAAGAAGCAACTTAAAGATAGAATACTTAACAATCAGAGTTATGTGGGTTATAGGTAAAGGAGAAGGACCAACGGAAGGAGGAGAAATGCCCAGAATGAGGAAACTATGAGCTTGTTGGAGGAATATCAGTGGTCCAGCTTTTCTGGGAACCACTGTGTTAGTGCATCCATGTCAAGTTTACCTCACTACCTGGAAAAACTGAGCTCCCCTTTCCTTCCCCCAGATCGCTGCCAGGTAGCTATAGAAATGCAAAGCTGTGAGAAGTTAGACTCTGGGTTTCCAGCCTGCTGAACTGAGCTGCTCTGTGGGAGCCTCCTCTGTAGCCTAATAGCGGCTGTCACCTTGTGATGCTGCCTGTGTTTTCTATTTTGTTAAAAATTACATATGATGCTCCTTATGCTGGGGTGTCACTCATCTAGTAGTCAGGTTACTTTTTTGATGTTGTCACTTTGATCTTTTGGAAAGGAAAAGTAAAATCATTACTGGGGAAAACATTTTATGTTCAGTAAAACATGTTTGGCAACTTCAGTAAAATATTCTCATTTGTGATGTTTTGTAAAAGAGCTAAGGAAAAAATAAAGAAATGGGTGTTTATTTGGGATTAAAAATATTGTTTTAGGGCTGGGGATTTAGCTCAGTGGCTTAAATGCCTGCCTGGCAAAAGTGAGTTGTGAGTTTGATCCCTGGTACCTCCCCCCCCAAAAAAAAAACCACAAAAAATATTGTTTTATTGATGTAACACAAACATTCCTGGCTTTTCACATTTAGACATAGACTTGTTTAGCTACTTCATTATGACTTCAGTGGATTTATATTTTTCAAGGATTTGTGTCAGAAAACAATAGATTTTGGATTTGGAGTGATGGGATTTAATCAACTAGTTTTCTGGCTTAGTTTGTATCTTGAAAATTGATGAGAATGGTAGCAAAAATTACTTTCCTCCTTATCTCTCTCATTCCTTTTGTGAACACTGGGTATTTACTACGTGATGGGAATGATGTCAGGCAAGCTGCTGGAGAAAGAGAATTAAAAGAAACATATGCCTCTCCCCGTGTAGCCAGTTACAGACAAGCAACCATGATGTAAACGTATGAATATTGTGCTCATTCAACTGTAATGAGGGTCTTAGAGAAGGTCTATTTTCATTTTAGATAGAGGTGTTTGACTGCAAATGGTACAGGACAAATTAACCCAAGGCATAACCCCTTAGAACCACAACCATTTACTAACCCAAACTGTGGCAGGACCCCAGGAACAGTTAGGTCGGGGGTCTTTGAGGCAGAAGGTCACTGAGAACATTGTAATTATCTGACAGATTGGCTGAGGCTGGAGGAGGAGAGTGATCTACACTCAGTGGGGAGGTTCTTTTTTTTATTTTGAAAGTTTTATTGCACACATGTGAAAGAAAGGATCAATTGTGAGGTTTTTGAGTCCGTCCTTTGGGCTTTTAGCTACGTGCTCCTGTAACCTGCAGTAGGTTTATCTTTATGGAATCTTCCACTGTGAGTTTCCCATTTCCAAAGGCAGCAGGGAGCAGGGTGGAAAATAACAGAGCTCTGCTGTATCTCGCATCATCTAATACAAGAAATGATGCACCATTATCTCTGCTGTATGAATTTTGCTAACATAGAAGTAACATTAGTGGAATGTGAAGGAGACTACAAATTCTTTCAAAGAGAGAAAGATAGACAAGATGGTCATTGGAGACCATCTTGGAATCTAACCTCCACAGTGTACCCCTGACCCAGAATGATTCATATTTGTGTTGCAGAAAAGACTCCCTCCCTCCCAAAACCCAGGAAGAGTCATTAAGACTGAAGGTGCAGATGTGACTTCTTAAGTGTAATTTGTTATCATTATTTGAAAATAGGTCCCTCAACCATGAAATTAGTGAGCACTGTTTTTCACAAACACAAATAACTAATGGTAAGACAGGCATATAATAATTACAAGAAACCTATGGGTGAGACCCAGGAGTTACTGGTCTTTAGTAAACCTGTATTCAGTTTGGCAAATGTGGGACATTTCTTGATTAGGTATATAGCGTGCTGTCAGTCACTGTAGGAAGCCATCTGTGTCATTGAACAGCGCTCTGAGGTGCTATTTTTTAGGCGTTTCTGAGACCATGGCAAGGATTTTACAGTCATGTAGGCTGCTATGTTGATAAAGTTTTCTGAAACCAATGTTCTGAAACAAAAGAAACTTACCTTCTGCTCAGAGTTTTGCAGCTGTTTGTTACATTTGTTTTGCTCATTTCTAAGAAATTATGTAATAGTTACTTTTTAAATAAATGACTATTGCTGCTGAAATAATTCTGTAAAATCCAGGCTCTGTACTGCTGTCAAGTTTTAATTAACAAAACATATATATACTTTTCTTACTTAAAAAGCTGGATCATTGTCAGAGTTGAGATTAGATATTGCACTGTCCCATCTGAGAGTCAAATGAAACAAAGATTTAGAGATTAATATAAATTCTGACTATGAGTGGGATGTGTTTGCTGTAAGATCTTGATGATAACTGAAGTCCTGGGTCCAGAAAATTTCCTCTTGTAGATAGACTATGATGATTTTATGGGGTTGAAGATGGACATGCTAAATATAAGTCAGTATATAAAATTGTTGGCCATGTGAAATATTCTGCCCAGCTCATCTACTCTTAGCACTCATATGCCGTTTCCATGTTTGTACCCTTTGGCTTTAATCCCACCCATGTTTGCT
Organism: Hydrochoerus hydrochaeris; assembly: GCA_004027455.1. Taxonomy (NCBI): domain Eukaryota; kingdom Metazoa; phylum Chordata; class Mammalia; order Rodentia; family Hydrochaeridae; genus Hydrochoerus; species Hydrochoerus hydrochaeris. Next base: position 30,261 of record PVLA01005354.1, read on the forward strand.
ATCAGATATTTTTGTCTCTCCCCTTCCCCTCCTTTTCTCCCCACTCCCCCATCTCTGATTTGGTCACTTACCCTCTTCAACTCACTCAGTGTCCAACAGTTAGCACGTAAAACAAATCCGTTCTGACTTGGCACTAGCACCCATATCCTGTTTATCCCCCTACCTCATTTCGAACTGTGTGTCATCCCACTGGGAAACGCATTTCTCACTGCTGATTAACAGATCAGATAAAATAAAAAGGTACTGTAGGACCAACCACCTCTATAGTGACAGAGACACGCGAGGACTTCATTATGTCATGACGTTGTCATGCTCTGAAGTATCTGTCACCACCCCCATCATGGTCCCCTGAGCCTAAGACTCATCCCAGAGCCACAGGCTCCTCAGAGGTAGCACTTTCCTGCACAGCTGCTCTGCAGATCAACCTGTCCATGTCCAGGCTGCTTGCCCAAGGCGGGACTATGGTCAGTATTCCAGCTGAATGCATGAACAGAGCCAGCAGTGACAGGTTCTTCAGAGCAGGTAATGATACCCCTACTTAGAAAGACAACTCTAATTTGTCTTTTGGTCATTTTTTAGGAATAATGAAGCTATGTTTTTTACTGCAAATTTGCATAATACTGCGTAATAGGGACTATATTTTTATTGAATGGGGACCCATAATAAAGCTTGATAACCTGATGTTGAAGAGATCTATTTATTTGAGTCCTTTCAATGTGAAACTAAGAATCTACACCCTGTTAAGTTGTCCTTGTATTAGCAAAACTCTTATACTGGAGTGATCAGGAATGAAGACAATATTTTAGTGAAATACAACATTCTGTCTGTAGCGTGAATAATGCAGTGATTTCTTCCTGCTCTTGGTTCTCTGGAAGGAGTTAAGTGCCTAATTGATGAACGACTGTGGCTTGTCTGGGAAATTTCACTTTTCATTGTTTTATTTAGCATTCCTTAAGCTTTGCTTATGTGTATGCTGAGTTCTTTCCTTACATTTGGAAAGTTTTATGTGTTATTACTTCTCTAAACAGATTTAATATCTTATGCACCGGGTCCTCCAATGTTTCCTTACTTTAAGTGAAACTTGGGTTAGTCTTGACATCATCCAGTAGCTAGTAAATGAATTTTTCTTGATTTTTATTGCTTTTAGGAGTTTTTTTGAGTAATGTGATTATCTTATTTTATTTTACATCTATTTATTTTGTCTTTTTGAGACAGGGGCTCACAATGCAGGTCAGGCTGGCTTTGTGCTCACTTTGTAGCCCAAAGAGAAAAGAACTCCCAGAGATAATGAAAGATTAGCTCTAAAGGTAGGCACCAATGAAATCCACTGAGGAAGGACATTTTATGTGGTCAAAGCTGCAGGCAAAAGCTGAATCAGAAAATCTTTATGAGGCTCCTGTAACATTTGCTTCTATGATGGTTCCAAAATGAAACTATTTTATAAAGTGGCATTTTGCTACATTTGAAAGTCATCTCAAGCTCTCATTTGAGAGCTAAAACGGACTATTGATGTTTGAGACGATGCTTAAAAACCTGAATTCCACCCAAAAAGTCTAGCCTCTGACTCAAATTCTAAACTGGTGTGAAGGTGAATAGAATTTCTGTCACTAAGAAGGTCCTGATTTTTAAACTCGAAGAATAGAGGTAATCATACACAGAGATAAAGTTTCAGGGGCTTGCAGTAAATTCATTCTTGGAAAACCAGCCACATGGATGGTGGACAGATTGCTTTATTACTAGGAGGTCACCTGGACAAGTGGTATTTTCATGGTAAGTTTATCACAGATCACGGAGAAATTCCTACCTTGGTCATGAAGTACCGATGTGAACTCCCAGAGGATCCGCAAATCCTCCCCAAACACACACACATGTACAACATGACACACATACAAACAGTGTTATTATCTCTAGGCACAGAGAAAACTGAAACTAATGAGAGGCATCTGAAAGGCAGGTAAGACATTGGGGCAGCTATGTGGGTCAGTGCTTGCTGGAGTCAGATGTCAAAGCAGGTAGACGTCAGTCCGTCTGCACACGGGACACCTGAAGGACCAGCCCAGGCCTTGGAGCCCAAGGCAATGTCCCATGCAAGTCCGTATCGAGGGTCGTCTGCCCCAGAGAGTGCTGAGGGCAGGGGGAAGGTGGAAACCCTGTGCCAGGACGTTGAGGGACCTGAAGTGGAAGCCAGGAGACAATGTCTGAGACGAGGAAGGAGGCTGAAGCTTTCCCCAAGCCAGAGAGCGGTCTAAGCTCTCCGCCCAAAGCAGCTTCTTCAGGAAAGGCAGCAGCATGCCCTCTCCCTCCCATTTTCCCTCTGTGCCAATCCAGGATCGGTGGGTCCTCCAGCGTGACGCAGCTCAGCTGGGCTGAGCTGTCAGTGCCCCCACGCAAGCTGACCATTCGCTAGTCCAGCACGGTTAGAGAAAAAAGTGGTGAATATGTTTAGACATTGACTTTTTCCCCTAGTGCTGGTTTTGGACTAGTGCCTTACCCACATGAGTCAAGCAATCTGTCACTGAGCCTCAACTCTAGCCCTAAACCTTGATTTTTAAATGAGTTTCTTCTTCCTGTTGCTACTTCATTTCTTCAAACATTAACTTAGATCACAATGTCGTGTGTTTAAATCATTTTCTCCCTTGTCCCACTGTGTGTTGATTTTACTCATTAAACTCTGAGATTGCCTTTATTTCCCTTATGTTCAGAAAGCTCTGTACCGATTCCCATGGAAGCTGTCTCGCCCTCCAAAGAAGAAAACAGAGCATGTTCATCGACCCCAAGGGCTGTGCACATCCCTCTGTGTTAGCACACCTGATTCCCCTGTGTGAAGTCCTGATTCCAGGCCAGTCACTGAAAACAGAGCTATATCAGTACAAACAATTTGTCAACATAATCTCTACTTTCTATTTGTCTGGAGGGAAACCCAGTGTCTTCATCAATCTCTTCCTTAGATATTTATGCCAGAAGGAATTAGGTTGAGTGCATTTTATATTTTGTTCTCCAATACATTTTAAAGAAATTTTCAGTGAGATACAAAGTCAATCTTAGGCCCTGCAGGAGCCTTTGTTAGATAAGTAAGCTGCGGTAAGTGGACTGTATTACCACTGTGGATGTTTACAAAGACATAAACACCTCTTCCGCTATGAATGACAGACTCCTAGTTGAGTTAACTAATCATTTGATTTCCTATTTATGCTCTGAATTGTTAATTGTGAGGAAACAGAATATTTATTTTTCTTCTCTGTTGAGCCAAAAGAAATTTTTTTCACTCAGTACCCAAAAATATATCATAGTAGAATGCTTTAGGCTTCCTGAGTTAAGCAGAATGCAGTGTGCGACTCCAGACAGAATTATCTTAGTTATTCCGTGTAATTTATAATCCACTATTAAGTACAAGGCATAATAGTAATCACAGGGAGTCACAAAAATTGCTTGGAAGTTAATGAAAGAGATAAACGCAAATGCAGTAGCACCAGAGGGACATTGCAAAGTGGAAAATGGCATCATGAATAGAGGGAGAAGAACAAACATGATCAGTTTAGGTCGGCTGCTTATGTATTTCCTACAAGGAGAAAGAGCTAAGGACCGCATGCTCGCGCGATGCGTTTCTCCTCCAGTGAGGCGAATCGCAGCTCTAAGGGGCCCCAGCTCTGCTGCTCAGGGTCCTGCGGCCTTCGCCCTCTGTCCCTGCCGCAGGGCACCGGCCAGAGGACGCCTCCCCAAGGGACAGCTGTGCCGTGTTTCCATCTACAGTACACTTGGAGCTTTGTGTGAAAACTAGCGTAAGATTCAAGATGTCCAGCTTGATGATTTGATATAAGTACACACAGAAATAACATCATCAAGTCAATTAACATCTTCATGCCCGCACACAGGTGTTTATGTTGTGTTGAGAATAAGCAGGATTTGCCCTCTCTGCAAAACCAAAGGGGAAAGTGCAGAATTGTTTCTTTTATTGGCAGGCTGGGCATTGCACCCCCAGAACTGATATATGGAGCTGCTTGACAAGTATCTCCCCGTATCCTTTTTCTCCCGGCCCCTAGTAGTGATCACTCTCCTCCCTGCTTCTAGGAGTTTGATTGCTTCAGACTGTATATATCAGTGATTCATGTGGAGTTTATCCGTGTTTGGCTTATTTAATAGAACTTAACACCTTCTGTGTCCATCTGGTGAGGTGCCCTTCTTTGGTAGGGCGAATCATACTCTTTTGTATGTTTACACCATGTTTTCTTCACTTGTCCATCAAGTGGAGAAGCACAAGTCCGGGTATTCATTTGCCGTCCTGATTTGAGACCCAGGATTGCTTCATCACATGGTAGTTCTATATGATTTTTGGATTTTTGTGAATTTTTCAAACTGTATTCCACGCTAGCAGCTACAAAACTTGCATTGGCATTAACAAGATATAGTGTTTGCTTTTGTCAAAACTTGCTGTTTTATTATTTATTGATTTATGTATTTATTTTTGGTGCAGGAATTGAACTCAGGACCTGAGCCCAACAGGTTGACGCTGTGTTGCTGAGCTATTTCTTCAGCCATGTGTTTTAAATTTTAATTGCTGTTTCTCCTAACAAGCATGAGGGGGCAGCACAATGTGGTTTTGATTTGTATTTCTGTGATGAATATTGATGTTGAATTCCTTTTAATGTAGCTATTGCCTGTTTCTGCATCTTCTTGGGAATGTTTTCATTCAGCCTCTTTGTCTACTTCTATGGATTGATTGATTGATTTGCTATTGAGTTAAGAGTTCCATATACATATGCTTTGGATGTTAATAGTTTTCAAGTATATGAGTTGCAAATATTTTTCTATATTTGATTCTCTAAAGTGTTTTCAAAGTCATTCATGTGATGAGCAGTAGAACTTTATTATTTCTAATTTGCTTTACGTCTTTTCAGGTCCTAGCATCTCAGACATGGAGTTTACTAGGCTGCAGGATACTACTGTTCTGTAAAGGGAAAGTACTGTATTTTTAAAATATAACACAATATTGAGTGTAAGACAATCTATTTTCATTAGTCTTATCTTAACATATGCATATGGGAAATACTGTTTGAGCCTCATTTCTGGTGTATTTCACTCTTCAGGGACACCAACAACACTGGAAAACACAAAATAAATCAGAATAATTCTTAATAAAACTTCTCGGCCTTCAGGGTTTGATTATAGTCAATTACTCCTTTGTTCATAGACTTTAGTATCCTTACCTCGCCACACAATGTAGTTTTTTGTGTATCCAAGAAGATTGATGATGGAGAATTTAGGAAACAATACTTAAAGGGCACTAGGAGGTTAATGGGCCTTTGAAATTGAGCTAACCTACTTTTGAGTCTGCTGTTAGGATTGTGAGGAATGCATACCTCAGGTGATGAAGCCCCTCAAGGAGGTCTAGACTCACTGGGGCTGTGCCCCAAAGTGAGTTCTATAGAATGCTGATTAGCAATAAAAAGATTAGGGGTTCAGTGAGTCTGCAAAACCACCAGTTGAGCATTAGCTGTTACCTGTTATGGGGTCTCGTATAATTTTTTTGTGGGGGGAGAATAAGATAAATAAGATAAATATTCATATTCTATGAATATTTACCAATTGTATTTGTTTATAACTTTTTAAAATATATTTACAGTATGTGTTTTGTGCTTGAAAATTCACGAGGGTTTCATTAACACCAGGGCCCATGAAGCCTCCTCCTAGGAACCTGTGCTCTGCACACTCCCTATTCTGTACTGTTGCATGTGGGCTTACTGTGAATTTTTATTGCTATGATATTTCATTTTCTGATGACTTTTTTTGGCCTTCCAGTTGCTAATCGACTTTAATAGAGTCAAGTGAAATGCATTTTAAGAATAGAATCAAAGTAAAGAATCCAGATAAGTAAGTAGCTAACTCTGGAGTATTTTTGATTTTGTATTGTGGCATCTATTTTTACTTATCATTGGTTTTTAACTTGGCCATGTTCTATCTTTTGCAGAAAAATCTTTCAATAATTCAACAAATATTTAGAGTAATACTATTGGGGTCTCTTGGCAAATTAAATCTTAGCTGGCTCCCGTTCTTACTGAGGTTTGTTGTTGCCCTTTCGGTTTTTGTCTGTGCTCAAATGCATTTTTGCTTCATTTACTGCCTTTATTTTTAAATGTATTCACTGTGCAGATGAGAAATTTCATTGCCTTTTCTAAGATGCTAAGGGAAAGAAAGATGAATAAACAGTCTTCTTTTGGAAGGGAAAATATATTTTGATGCTTCTCTTTGAAATTATTACCAGTAAAACCAGACGTGATAGGGGTAAAGCATCTTTTTTTAATGCTCTTGCAATAAAACAAATACAGAAGACTTCTTAATCCTGATGTCTTGGGGACCCCCAACCACTACAACGCACGCCAGGCAAACAATTCTGCAGCTGGAGCTACCTCTAATCTAATTCATGTCTGACCCTATCCATGTGGTAAAGGTCTCAAATTCCTGCATCTGAAGGCCTGCTCTTCAAGACTGTCTCCCAATTTTAGATGCCAGTAAAAGCTCCAAATGATTACTTCTGAATGACCAACTCTAATTCAGGTTTCCCAGAACTCCCTCCTTGGGTTGGGTCAATTTGTTGGAGCAGCACACAGAATTCAAGAAACTGTAACATTTACTGGTTTTTTCATAAAAGATATTACAAAGAAGACAGATGGGATGATGCAGGTACAGGAGAAATCCCACTGCCTTTCAGTAAGTTCCAGGTGTTCAGCTTTCCAGAAGTGCTCTTAACCCTGTCCTTTCTGGGTTTATGGAATCTCCATTGAGTTGGTATGATTCCGGCATGGTCAACCACACCTAAAAAACTAAGAAAGATGTCATCTGACACTAAAAGGTTTGAACAGACATCCAACATGGCCTGTCTGCTTTCACATTTTCTCGAGCTTTATGTGTAGAGCTAAACTTTACAGAATATGAAAAAGAATCTCTCAGGACAAGGACAATCTTAAGACATACTGTGAGATGTGTATGAATAAAATAGTTTCCAATCAAAAGTGGGAAAATGGAGAAAAGACTAGAGTTCCTATGATCCAGTGTGCAGAGAAGAAAGACTAGTAAGGCAATTATATTTAATTATTATCTTCAGTGAGTGACTGGGGAGACCCTTGGGGGTGAGTCTGTTTGGGTCACAGAGGTGGATCTGGGGTGCTCCAACTTCTTCCTCTCTAGCACTGTTCCCCAGCTCCACTGCCGAGCCACCATGACGTTAGCTGCTTTATTATAGCTTGGCCTCCCTGCTTGATATTCCTGATATGGAATCAACTAACCATGGACTGATCTGAAACCTCAGAAACTATGAGCTAAATAGATCTCTTCTCCTCTTAAAATTGAGTGTCAGCAACTTTAGACAAATGCATTGCATTTCTATGACCTGATCTAGGGCCAGAGTTTTGATACAGGAACAGGTGATTAAATATAAAATATGCATATCAAGATATCTCACCAGATATCTCCTCTCTAATATTCTCCTTTATTATCTTAACAATGTTGGGCATTCAGTATTTACAATTCTATGCATTCATCATGGTGATTCACTAACACAATGAATCTGTTAAGTAACAACTAGCCATTCTCTCAGTCTGCCATCAAGAGCAATGATTTTCATTACTCTAAGTACTTCATGTAAATGAAATAACACAGTATTTGTTTTTTCTGGTAAGTTTTTTGTTTCCATTAGCATAATTTATTCATAGTTCATTCATTTTGTGGCTGGCATGTGTCAGAATTTTTCTTTTCTGGGCTGAATACTGTGTCACTCTATGCATGGGTCGTATTTTACTTATTCATCTGAGAATGGATCCTTGGGTGCCTTCCACATGACGCCTACTGAGAATAATCCTTCCAGGAACACGGATGCACAAATATCTGCTCAGGTTCCTGATTTCAGATGTTGTGGCATATAACACAAAGTGAAACTGCTAGATCACATGGAAATTCTATTTTTACCTTTTTTGCCAAATAGCCTTATTGCTTTGCACAAGGATTGGACCACTTTACCTTCCCATCCATGGGAAACGAGTGTTTTGATTACTTTCACTTCCTCTCCAACACTAGATATGTTGTGTTTCTTCTTTGTCATTCTTGATAATGGCCATTCTAATGGTTGTGAAGTGATCTCATTGCTCTTCATTTTATATTTATTTCCCTTAGGTCACTGATTTTGAGCATATTTTCATGTTATATTAGTCATTTGTGGGTCTTTTTGCAGAAATAACTAGTCAAGTTCTTTTTTTTGATAAGCATTATTGATTTCTATGGTGATTGATTTTTAAGATTGCTCTGCATATTTTGAGTATTAATCAACTGTCAGATACATGATTTATAAATACTCAAACTCATTACCTGACCTGCATTTTTACCTTGTTTCTAACATCTTTTAATGCACATTTAAAACAAATTCATGAAGTTAAAAGAATACTGGATATTCAACAAGACCATATACAGTTTCAATCTTCCATATATTGGCTACTATAAAAACCAAATACCCCAAATTAAAAAGATTTGCATTGGTAGTAGGGAAATATAAAGTGAATATGGATTACTGTTGGGGACCTGGCCAAGATCCCCAAACTCCCAAATGAGTGTACAGCAAAGGCTTAAAATAAATGTGACAAGTGGTATGATTTTAGGGCTCCAGGAGGATCCAAACCCTCTACAGAGTTCAATACTCTGGGGCTCAGACCAGGAATGTCTCTGGGTGGCCCGTATTTACTTAGTTTTCAAACAAGGAAGGGGTTAGTTGGGAAAATGCAGGAACCTGAGCAGGACCTTGGGAGTGGTTCAAAGACTTCCAAGTAACAGACTATGTTAATATAGGAGAACTGTCGCAGGAGAAAGTCTCCAGGTGCCTTTCACTACAGGAATGAAAAGCCTGCAGCTGCGATCTTTATCTTATTGATCGGGGTTGGAGCCAGGTGTCCTCAGCTGTGGCCCGTCTTGCACTTTGAGGAGCCACTCTGTTCTCAGTATGACCGTGCCCTGGCCGTGCTGCAGCCCTGCACGCGTACTCAGCCTCAACCGCAACCAACAGACTATCATTCACAGCACTGTGCTTGACAGTTAAGGAGATGCGGTATTTTCAGCTGTGGAAGAGTTCTTACTTTACACACCACCCCATAATGGGAAATCTAGAATCCAGTATTTTGAGTCTAGTTATTATGATTTGCAATAAAAAGTTAAACCTAAAACAGAAATACACATACATTCTTATACACCACTAATAACAGCAAAAGCTAATATGATAAAACTGAAAAATGAAATGAAGCTAAAAAATAGGTTGTAACAAGAGTTAACAAATTTTATAATAAACTTACATGAAAATTTGCAGCATTTTTCTAAAGTTTTTTTCTTTAAATAAAGAAATATGAGGAAACAAATAAGTTGGCGTTTTTAAATAAGAAACCTTGCATTCAATACAATGTATTTCACTGTGTAAATTTACCAAATGCACAACAGTTATATAAAGACCTTGGTGGTTGCTTTTCTTGTAAATCTAAGATTGATTCATTATGAAATGACAAATTTAAGTGAATATTGATGGCATGTTTAAGATAAGAACATTGAGTCCTCTAGAATTCATGTTTACCGTTTAGGAAAATTTCCTTTTCGAATCTCTGTGCATCATGAATACTTGGGCATAAGACTTAAAGAGGACCAATAAACGACAAAAAGACTTTTGCCTGACAATACTTATCTTATCAAAGAAGAATGGTTGAGGGTTAGGGACCATTAATGAAGTTAATATCAGTAGTGCTACCTTTAAGCTTCACGCACCTAGGAGGAAGGTAAGGTGACAGTAGTTGTTCTAAAAAAGATGACAGTGAGCTACAATTGCTTGTATGAACTGTCCAACATTTTATATCAATCTCAATGGTCATTCTGGTGGCTGAATTACTGTCTTGCCCAAAATGGAAACATGACTTCAGTATCAATTCCGGAAACCACTGTTTGTCTCCAAAAGAGCAGTAAAGGACAGCATTTGTCTTTTAAAAATATATTAAGAAACAAACTATTTTGAAAAATAATATTGTGATGTTTAAATCCTATGTTTTTACTATATTTTGCAAGTCAAGTATCTTCAGTAATTGTTATCAGAAATGAATGTTAGGCATTTCCACTGCCGACAGGTTTATTTCACTTTAGTATTATTTATTAATAGAAGCACACCCTCTAAGGAGGGCAGTCAGTATCACACAGAGTAGTTGAAAAACCACACAAAGTGCAGCCTAATTCACATAAGATCACATCCACTTTTCTTTTGCTAAATATGCATTTAAGAAGAAATCATTATGTCAGCCATCGTGACACAACCCAGCACTGCACTGACTGAACAATACTGATCTTTCCTCAGAGTGGGAACCAGCTAAGTTATGAAATGTGACACTTTAATTCTGAACTGTTTATATCTTTTGTCCCTTATGTAATCGAGATGAGGGAAGACACTGATTCCATGTGGAGAGTACTTGGCACATGGGAGCATTTGTTCTCTCTTCGAAGGTTTCCAGGATAGGAATTATATAATTTAAAGAAGAAACTATTACTTAGTGACACTTTAAGAGACATAAAGTACAGTATCTGACTGTAAAGTCTTTGACATTTCCTCCATATCATATAAATTGCCCCTGTTAGTGGAGTTTAAAATCACTGTAGCATCATCCTGTTAAATGATGCCCTAAAAATACTAAAGCTAGTTCTGTAATTCCATAACCCCGAAAATGAGAGGTCTGTATAGATTTTGTTGGGATGGATAATTTGACCTGAGATTCTTTCTCTGATTAGCTTCAATCATAGTGTTTATAATATACCAACATGTCCTTTGAGCTTTTATATTAAAACTGCTGTTAATTTGTTTCCTATTTACCTTGTAGCTTTTCCAGAAATTATTTGCTGTTTTTTGATGTTTTTCTTTCCTCTTTATATGGCATTATAGTTGAAATAAAGCATAGATGTCAAGCATGCAGCTTGACCAGTTTGACCAATCTCTACATAAATTAGACAACAATATGCTAGCAATGACATATTTCAATCATCCAAGGAAGACCCACACTTAATTTCAGGCTATTAGCCCACCAGAAACCCACCAATCTCGTTTTGTAAGCATAAATAAATTTTGCCTGGTAAGAATTTCATAAAAATATGTGCTAGTTTACAGTTAGATTAATTTGCTCATAATATTTGAGATTCTTATACTTTTGAATAATTTGCTTATTTTTACTAAAAGTATCATAATATAGAAGAAATAAATTCCAACTTGCCTGTAGTTTGGTCCTTGAGATTTTCGTCAGTTTGAGAATATTATAAATAAAGCTAAGGTGAACATTTTGCTAGAAGGATTTTTATGGTGATTTGCATTTTCTTTTAGGCAAAATGAATATGAGCAGTCAATAGTTTAGATCTTAGCAATTAACATTTATTATTTGTGTGTGGGTAACATTTTTTATTTTTAAAAATAATTCTTAATATATAATTTATAATTTAAAACATTATTATTAAAATTTTCATGTCTTCCATTAGCTACATTTTTTATTTGTTGAGGCTCTTCAGTGGTAATTTTTCTTCCTTTCTTGAACTTTTGAAGATTAATTTGGTGTACTTACCTTGGCAATTCATATCTTCTCTATTTTCCTGTTATGTGTACTGTTGTCTTTGTGTGTGAGGTGTCCATATTGGAGGACAACGTGCAAGTATTTGTGCATCGGTGAAGATTTGCACGCACATGTGTGTGTGTGTGTGTGTGTCTGTGTCTGTTTCTGGACTGGCAAAAAAGTATTCTAAACTGTCCAGAATCCAGTTCAGAGCTTTATAGAATTCTAAAGTTTTAAAATTTATTCTATATCAGTTCATGTTAGTAGATCTGGAATTCACAACAGTAAAATATATTTACTATGTTCTGACCCTTTGTGTTACTGTTGACTACGTGTATTAAAAATCCTATTGCTTTCTCTTCCCCTCCCCCATCATACACACAATGAATATGAACATTATATGTTGTAAAGGTGAGCTAAGAATAAGAGTAATCACAAGAAATCAGGTATGGGGGGTAAAGCATGACACCCCAGTGCTTAGGAGGCTGAGGCAGGAGGGTTGCCATCAATTGCAGGCCAGCTTGGGCTGCATAGCAAGAGCCTGTCTTAAAATTTAAATAAAAAAATACTAATTGCAAGAACGATAAAAGGTGATTGGTGGATGTAGAGTTGGGCTGATAAGAAGGAGATGGGGATTTTTAAAAGGCACAAATCATTGTGCACATCTGCCTGTTCCCCAAGATGAATGGAAACTCTTCGTGCTGCAGACGTTCACTAACATAATAATTGGTTTATTATTAGAGAAACCTCTAATACATGGTTTCTCTTTTCAGATAGAGTTTAGTAATTTTTCCATGTGGAGGGAGCCCAAGGGCTCTGCGCTGAACTCCATCACGGCTCTTTTTTATCTTTTACTTCGAGACAGGAGCTTGTTGGATCACTCAGTCACTCACTGTGGTCAAACTTACGGTCCTGCTGCCTCAGCCTCCTGGGGTGCTAGGAATATCAGCTCCTACTAACCCACTCAGTTACACTCAGTTGACTTGAAAGGAATCTGAGAATGTAAAGGAATATTTTATATTTATCTGCATATTTAATATCTCCATAGGTCTTTATTTTTTTCCTATACATCAGACATTGTATCTGATGCCTTTCCTTTTGGCCTGGAGAAAAAATTCCTTTATACTTTTATGCAGTGCATAGTTGCTAGTAAGAAATTGTCTTTAATTTATTTGAAAACATCTTTATTTCATTCTCCTTTCTCAAAAATATTTTGGATAACATATTTTTAGCACAGCAGTTTCTGGGTAGACATTCCTCCTCACCCAGGGACTTTAAAAATCCCTTCCTCAAGGCTTCTCAACTTCCCTGATTTGAAATGCATTGATAATTTGTATCATGATTTACAGTCGCCTTTCAGATTTTTGTATTGTTTTATTCTCTTTCAGGAGCTGTGGTTTGTCTTTTCTTTGGGACATATTGATGATTTATTGAATTTCAAGACATTTTACTGCTAAACATTATTGTTATTGTGTTGCCTTTGTTTTACTCCATTACTTATTCTGGCCTTTTGGGTTTGTATTAGACTTTAGATCGCTTGGTGATGTCCCAGTGGTCTTTGATATTCTTTCTTCAACATTTTAAACTTTGTTTTTGTATCTTTGATTCAGTTTAGAAACATTTTACTGAAGTCTTTCAATAGTATATATTATTTTAATTTTTATAAATATATCTTCATTTAGATAGTTCTGACACATTTTCAACTTGACTTTGAGTAATGAAAGAGCTGACTTTCCATTCAACTGATATTTTACTTCATGATATTACATTTTTTCCATTCTATGAATTCCACTGTGTTCTCTTTTGTATTTTTCTCACTTTCTGGAAGCTTTCTTGTATTCATACCTTACATGTATTTTTCATGCACTTTTCAATATAGCATTTGCTATTTTGGAGACTTTACCATCCATTTCGCATTAGCTCATCTAAATTTCTTTAATACTTTTCTACTGTGTGTCACATTTTTTGTAATTATTCACTTTCCCAATAATTTTAGTTATAATTGAATTTGCTAGCTTGCTTGGTTACTTTCCTCTTGTTGCTGGGATAAAATTAGAGGAGGAAAGGTTTATTTAGCTCACAGTCCACAAAGGTTTCAATTTAGAATCAGCTGGCTCCAAAGCAGAGGGTCATGGCACAGGGCAACACTTCAAGGTGGCAGAAGACAGCAAAAGTAACAAGAGCAAGAAGGAGTAGGGGTAAAGTTCAGGATGTTTACGAAGTGAAGACCCTGGTTCCCTGCTGAGTCGCTTAGTTAAAATTCTAAACCTCCCAAATTGAGGCAAAGAACAACATCCTAGAGGATGTTATTGTCCTCCTGGAGGCCAGAAGTCACACTCACAACAAAGACCAGAGCTGTCCTGAATAGCACCACAGCCAGCCTCAGCCACAGGAGTTCCCCCCACCAGCTCCTCTACACCCCAGGATGTAAAGCTGCCCAGTTACTCAGTGAGGTTTCTACACTTCTCAGGTTGTCACAACTTTTTTTTTTAAGATTAGAATATATTTATTGAGAAAAAGCTTCTGCCTGAAGAGAGACAGAAGGGGGTCCCGAGCGGGTTGCCCCCAACTCGGTCTTTTCCAGGGATTTTTACAGAGTAAGACCAAGAGTTCAAGGTGGGGGAAGGACTGGGAACTCACAAGGCAGATGGGCATAAAGTGGGACATAACTATAGTTAGCCAATAAGATCAATAGTTCAGGTAAAATCGATTACATTAGGGACAAATGGGAAAGCAAGTCACGTAGAAAGCGGGCATTCTTGGAGATGTGACCTTTGCCTTAGAAGGATGGGGTAGGGGCTCCAGAGTAAGAGGGAACTAATTAGAATATCAGTCCCCAGAATATAGATGCGTTTGTTTGATCCTTTTTCTTGAGATCTAGCTGGCCCCCAGCAAGAGGTGTGTGTGTCTCCTCCAAAGTCATCAAACATCTGGTCCTCTGTGCCAGCTTCTTTGAGGGCCCAGCCCTGTCTATCTGCCTATAATATTTCTAACTAGCTCAGCTGCCTGTAACATTCCCCCCTCTGAAGAAGGAACCCAAACTGCCGTGAGGGCAAAGGGGGAGAAGATGGATCTAGCTGCTTCAGGCTGAACAGGGTCGCAGAATTTGAATGGCAGTCAGAGGTACTTCCGCAGAGATCCTGTCTAGAGGCTGGGATAGACACCTGAAATTTCCATCTTGGGCAGGCACATAGCTTTAAGTCAGGAGGAGACAAAGCCAAAGAAACAGTTAAGTATGCACGGGCCAAAGGATAGAATTAATAAGACAATTATTAGTATAGTTAACAAATATTTCCACCAAGAGGAACTAGTGATAGTTTTCCATAACTAGGAGAAAGACAAGGTCCAGGGAATCTCAGAGTCTAGCATGTTGTTACTTTGTTGTCTAATGTCTTGAATAGCTACTGAGACATTAGCAGAAGAATCAGGAATGTATACACAGCATTCAGTCTCTACAATTGCACAAGTGCCCTTAACAGTAGCTGATCATGATGCAGGAAGTCTAAACCATATTTTCTTCAGAGGCCAATTGATTTTTTTTTGACAAAAGTGCTGATTTTTACGGGAAAAAAGATATCCAAAATGCATAACCACTTCTTATAAATTCATAAAAAAATGAAATTTAGGAAAATAGAAAAGGAATTTTGGTAATTAATTCACTTGCAATTGTTTGATATTATAGAAGAAATTTTACATACCCTGGAGTGAAAACATAAATTATGTATCCCACCCATGGCTCACTGTAAGTGTACATCACTATGCAAGCATTCGTATATGTGCATACCCCTCTATTATTGTGTTTGCATACACAAAGAAAAAGTGTATGAAAATATGTATTATTCTTAACTTTGCAAGTTTGAAAACACTTTATCAATGGGAAGTTCTTCTTTTAAAAAAACTCATTTAATTGAAAAGTCTGGATGGCATTGTGCTAAGTAAAAAGGAGGCACAGAAATGCACATACTGCCAGATTTCATATATATGTGGAATTAAAAAGTGAAATTAATAGAAGCAGAGATCTGGTTACTGGAAGCTGAGGGTAAGGAAAGCAGAGGGAATTACTATCAAAGGATGTGTGTATGTGTCAGTGAGAATGGGTAAGTTTTAGTGATCTATTGCAAAACATTGTAGCCATATTAAATAACAACATACTGTTCATCTCAAATTTGCCAAAAAGTACAGCAACACCTTAGTTCGTGAACACAGCTGGTCACCAACACTGCACCAGTGATGGACATGAGCACACTTATCTCCCTCAGAACTGTGCAAGGAGTTAGATTGTGAACAGTGATTCACAAACTTACTGTGCATTTGAAACATTTGCACCACAAAAGTTCATGAGGAAATGAAATGACAGCTAGGTTTACTATCCAGCTGGGTTTACTCATTCCACAGTATAGTTTAGTGTTTTACTATACAAAGTCTGCCTTTCTTTTAAGAAGGTTTGCTGCTAGCCACTTTAAGAATAGGCTTGTTTCTGTGTTGTATTTAGCACTATATTATTCCCAAGCATCCTCTACTCACTTTCAAGATGTGGCCTTCCTGTGCTTTCAATAGAAATCCCAGGGTTTTTCCTGTTGTAATAAATAGAAAAAATTTAATTTCAACTTTGTTCTCCAATGTCAGATCATTTCAAATATTGCTTCTAACTGATTTTAGTCTTTAGCTAGAATGTTTCTCCATTATCCTGGGAATATGATACATAGACAAAAGTCTAGAAGTCACCAAAATGATGGGAGTGCATGAACAGATTTTTGAGCATTAATATTTCATCTCCTCCCCTTTGGAGCTTCCTACACTACCTTATATTTTAATCAGACTAGCAACTCAGAGCTCTAAACTGTTTGTCACACTCTACAATCTAAAGAAAGATGACCCCCAGAAAGAATGGTTATTATCAAAAAATCAACCAAGGGCTGTGGGGTTGTGGAGAAAAAAGAACCCTTCCCATTGCTCGTGGGAGTGTAGATTGGTACAGCCACAATGAAAATCAATATGGAGATTCCTCAGAAGACTGGGATTAGAGATCCCATTCCACCCAGATATTCTGCTTCTGAGTATCTTCCCAGAAGAATTAAAAGCCTCAAACCACAGTGATATATGTATACCTGTACTTACAGCAGCACAATTTGTTTAACAGTTAAATGTTGGAAACAACCCAAATGCCCTTCAACCAAGAAATGGATAGAAAAATACATGGTATTGAAATGCAGTACTACTCAAACATGAAGAAGGGTAACTTGTGATTTTATAGGTAAATGGATGCAACTTGAGACATACTCATAAGCAGAATAAATCAGACTCACATGTTAAGCATCATATTGTCTCCGTGGTGTGAGATACTGAAGAGGTAACTAAGTTCTAAAATGTACAGTAGATATTGTGAAATGGGAAGAAATTGGTAAAAAGAAAAAGTAACTAGAATGAGTGACAAGGGGAAGCTCAAGGACAAGGGAAAAGGGAAAAATGAAGTGTGAGTGTATACTAGCTCATTAAAATGAAGTGTGAGTGTATACTAACCCGTTAAAATGAAGTGTGAGTGTATACTAGCCCATTAAAATGAAAGCTTTGTGCTAATATCAGTTGGACAAATTTTATATCTTGTACCAGAAACAACTACTTTAAAAATAACAACCTGCAATATATCAATTGTTTTTTCCTGTTATTTTGTTATCCTGTTTTACCTTATTTCCATAAATAAATTTTTAAAAAGAAAGATAAAAAGCAATAGTTTTATTTTTTTGGTTCTATTTCATTTTAAATTTCTTTTCAAAAGTTACCTTCTTGGAGTATATAGAAAAGGAATTTTGGTAGTTAATTCACTTGTAATTGTTTGATATTATAGAAGAAATTTTACATACCCTGGAGTGAAAACATGAACTATATATCCCACCCATGCTTCACTGTAAGTGTACATCACTATGCAAGCATTCATATGTGTGCATACCCCCTAAACTTGTGCTAAACTCTAACCAGTACATACCTAATTTCAAGAATTTTATGAATTTAGAGATGAGTATAGACCCATGATATAATCACTAAAATCTGTTCTACAAACACATACATAATTTTCTAAATTTCTCTCCTTCCTTCCTTCCTTCCTTCCTTCCTTCCTTCCTTCCTTCCTTCTTTTTTTTCTCTTTCCTTTATACATACAGGATTGTTAACAATAAACAATGTTTTATAGAAGAGAACTCTAGGAATCAATCACTTGCAAAACTAAATGTCTGTGCCTTTTGAATACTACTTTCTCATTTCCCTCTCCTTTTAAGCCTTAGACTTTGATCCTTTTAAAATCTGTCCCATTAGTTTGACAAGTTTAGATTCCTCATATAAGCAATGCCATGTAATATTTTCCTATGATTTTTGGCTTATTTCACTTAGCATACTATCTTCTGACCTTATCTATGCATCACAAGTTATTTTTATTTTAAAAATTGAATAATATCCCATTGAATGAATCTAATAAACTTTTTATCCATTTGTGAATTAGTGGAGATTTAGTTTGTTTCTGTGTCTTGTTTATTGTGAGTAATGTTCCAAAGACCATGAAAGAAAAGATCACTGTTTGAAATTCTAATACCAATTCCTCTGTAAATATACCCAGGAGTTGGGATACTGGATCATATAGCAGTTATATTATTGAATTGTTTTTGGTGGACCTGTATTGGTTTCCTTGGTGATTATACAAAATTATATTCCCACCATTGGAGTAAAGGAATTCCAATTTTTTCATACTCCAGACAGTGCTTGTTATCTTTGGAAGTTTTGATCCATTGCTATTATAACAGGTTTGCTGTGATAGTTCATTTTGGTTTAATTTACATTTATCTCCTGTGTAGAGATGTCGAGCATGGTTAGATATGTCTTCTGTACATTTATCATTAGGGAAAAGTGCTATTTAAGTCATTTAGTTATACCTCCATTTGGAGTAATTTTTTGCTGCTAAAGTATATTTTTAGTACCTTTATGCATTTTGAATACGGAGCCTTGGATGCACAGTTTGCAAATATTTTCTTCCTTTGCACAGTTAGCCCACTCATTTTGTTTTTGGTTCTCAATGCTGTACAGAAGGTTTTTAGTTTGGTATGTTCTTACTCCCCTGGTTTTGCTTTTGGTGCTTTAATTTTTTTGTGCTTTTACTGTGATACACAAGAACTTGTTGCCAAGGTCCATGCTGAAAAACATTTTCCTCATGCTTTCTTCTGAGATTTTTATCATTTCAGGTTTTACATTGACGTTATTCACACACTTTGAGTTGAAAGTTGTGAGATTTATAAGAGGAAGTTCCTATTTAATCATCTTGTATGCATGGTTAGCTTTCCTAGCAGCATTTGTTGAAGATGATAACTTTTTCCTAGTGCTTGTTCTTGGCAGCCTGGTCAAAGATCAGTGAACTAGACTGGGTGGCTGATTTCAGGGAATCCTGCTTTACCTCACTGAGTTCTACAGGTTTTTGTGCTTATAATATTTCATTTTGATTAATGTAATTTTGTAATATAATTTCAGATGTTTTCCTCTTAATATTGTTTTGATTATTTGGAGTGTTCTTTGGTTAGATATTATTTCACATTTTTATAAGCTTAAAAACTGGCTTTGGGGATTTGATATTGATTGAATTGAATCTGGCTGTCTCTTGGGGATCTTTGTATACTTTAACAGTACTAATTCTTTCAAACCACATATACTCAATGCCTTTCATTTATTTTGCTTGCATCCTGCAATGAACTTGATTCTTTCTGCCTTCCATACCTTGAATGTTTTGTTTTCTGCCATGCTCATATGCCGTGTGTTGCTACCTTGGAGACTAGACTATGGACAGAATCCTTTACAAACTGTGAGCTAAAATAAATCTTTATACCTTTAATTGTAGGTGTTGATTATTTTGTTCCAGTAAAATGAGAAAGTGAGTAAGAAAGAGTTGTATCAGGAAACTGGAGTCGTTGCTGTGACTACCTAATGATATGACAGTTCCTTTGGAAGGGTCTGGAGTTGCCAGTTGGAGAAGCAGCCCTAGAGGGCTGGGAACCAAGCTTCATGGGGACTCTGATCAGGGATCAGAACAGTGAAGTGAGGATGGAAATACAGCCAGCAAAGAAAAGGCTCAGGTTTCTTTTGTGAAGAAGGAGTCCATAAGCAGCTGGATTTCATAAAGAATTATACTTCAGGCAATGTGTGTAATGCTCTGCTATAAAATTTGTCTACATTTTTCTAATGTCCAAAGACATGTGGGAGCTGAGATCAAGTGCAGCAGGGTAATTAATCCTGCAGAAGAAATTTCAAGGCTAGGAATTTCATCTACTTTTGAGATGATGATGTGAACCCTGTTAGGTAATTTTAGCCAGTTGTTTCTTGATAATCAAGAGCAAATGGTCCAGCAGAATGATTTAACAATTTTTCAATTTGCCAAGAGAAGAAGCTCCACTAAAGGTGTGGCTTGCAAAAGTGGATCAGAGGATAATTTGATTTCTGGAAAGAAAATTCTTCTTCTCTTTTTATTGCTTCAACTCTCAAATGAGCTTTTAAAACAGATTTTTCATTGGTGATCAATATTGATTCATGATACATCAATTCCTTTTACTTGAGTTATAACGTTTTGTTTGTTGAATTTGATGCTATATTTGAAGGGAAGGCTTTGGGTTTCCTAGTTCAATTGCCTGAAAATACAAAACATTTAAAAATTGTTTGAAAAAATTAGCATTAAGAGCTAAACACTTTGGAATTGGAGAGTAGAAAAAATGGCACAAAAGGATCAGCAGAACTAGCACAACTCCACCTTTTGCAGTCTTAACATCACAAATCTGAAATCATCTGCTTTATGAAAAGAACCTCAGGCACCATGTTCCAGATGGTGTTCCAGATTGGATTTATCATTCTTAGCAGTGCAGACACGCAAACTCTATAGCCTGGCTGCTACTCCAGCTGACAGTAGACTTTGGCATCATCCACACAGCACTTGTTTTAAGTGTATGCAAGATGCAAGAGAGGTAGGGCCAGGACGTCTTCCCCTCAGGTTTTAGATGACAGCCCAGGAGGTTGGGCAGTGTGCCCGTGAGAGGGCACTCTAGAAAGCTGTCAGCATAAAGCTAAAGATACTGTGAAGAAGCTCAGGAAGTTGGAAAAGCCAGGGACTTGGGTCATCTGAGAAAAGCTAAAAGGAGTGAGCAAAGGTGGCCCAAGAGACAGGGCATGAGGGCTACAACCACCTGCAGTGCTGTGGGGATGCAGCTATCCAGCCCTTCAGAGTTCACATCTTGCCACTTGGTCACCTCAGGTGCTAGACATGAAATCACTGGGTTTAGTTTTTGCCCAGTTGAATTTTGTTTTTCTTTGTTCTCATTCATTTCTATTTCCCCATTTCTACTTCATGGAATGAGGATATTTTCTATGCTGGAAGTGTTTAACAATGTGCAAAGAGTTTTCTAATGTAAAAGATCTTCTTAAAATTCTATTTTTGCTGTTATTAGATTATTAACTAATCTAATTATTAGATTATTATTAACAAATATTAGTTATTATTAACTAATCTAATTACTAGATTATTGAGAACAGAGAAATTATTTTGCCTTTTAGAATCTTAATTGATTCATTTTTTTATAGATTATGTATTTCTTTGCAGAAAATATCACCCACAAATGGTAAAGTTGTTTCTTAGGTTACCAAAAGAAATCTTACCCTTACGTATGAAACACAGATGTACATAGGGTATATAAACTCATGTGCTGTGCGTATGTGGTTTTAAAATTTCAAAGGAGAACCATAAGAAAGTGGATCTAAAATGACTCCATAGGAAGGAGATAAAAAATAAACATTTGAGAAATGTTGTTCTAGATGTCACACAAGATCTTTTCATCTATTATTCCTGTGTTTCTGAAATTGTTACTAAAGATATCCATGGTTTCATAAAAGTTTACCTTAGCTATTTTCCCCTTTTTTCCAGATCACCCTTCTATGTAGGAAAAAGATTGAAAATTACTTTTGTGATAATTACTTTTCTGGAAACTTATGTTATGAATGTCTTCTACATGAAAGAATATAAACTTGACCATTCCATATATAGTGTTCAGTACATTTAGTGGTAGGTTTCTCATCTTCTTATATCTAAATATCACCAAGAGCTTTGTTACTATCCTAAGAAGACCAAAACACAACCACACCCAGGGTGGATTCTTAGGGAGTATAAATTGTGTTGAAACATAATAAGCAAAACTAATGGAAAACTGCTGGGAGAATTAATTCTTATATACACAGATCTTCTGTGAATCTTGGGACTATTGGAATCTTGAATATTCTGCTATATTTGTCTTTAACCAAAAAAATCTCTCAGAATAATTCACGCCATAAATGAACAGTCATATCATGTTTCAATCAATGGCCTGAAATGGATTTCAGCAAAGCTCAAAATAACAGTCCTTTTCACCTTCTTACTTTTTATTCATAAAGGAAGATTTTGTGTTTATGACTCCTATTTCATAGAAAGATGAGCACTGGTCATTTTAAGGTGAAATTGTCATTAAAAATTCAGTTGGAAATTTTTTTCAATAACGGACTTACCCCTGCCTTCTGTGTATCTAGTAGAACTATTGTCTCAGGGAGCAAGTTCACGGATAATAACCTCATCCTGAATTGTCAGAGAATTATCCTCTGACAGATGTTAGATGGCCCATGAGTTACAAATCGAAACTGTCTGTATAATGTGTTAGTGATGCTTCCTCCCATGAGCCGTGGATTTTGGTTGATGTTAGGAGTCACCATCTGCTCTCATCTTCTTAATTCCAGGTCTCAGTAAAGGAGACTATTGTGCAGACTGGGGCATCGTGGCAGGTGAAAACCATGCCAATCCTTTCTACGGACATCCACACTGAGATCTAATTATCCTGTTGCTTTTAACACTTCGGTTTGATTTGATATGAAAATAATTTCAAAGTATTGGGTGTCAAATCACCCTGTGAGAGTATAATGCAGGATTTTCTTTTTTAACAGAATATATATTAAGTGAAAAAAATGTAAATTCACTCTAAGCGGTTGACATAATATGCACATTTTTGTTGGACGTCTGGACGAAGCACTGTTGAAGGATGCCTGTTTAGATTGTTTTTCTTAGGTAGAAATCCATAAACTATATGAAATCACGTAACTTTTTAAAAATGGTTTCTGAGTATCTTTATGTATTTGTTATATGAAATACACCCAAATTTAACAAGTAAACCCTCTGATGAGTGCTCACTGCTTTCTGAAATAGTGAGGCTGGTCTTTCTGTGACAGAGAGAGAGACCTGCTGTCAGCACTGTGGCCTGGGTTGTCACTGTCACTTTTACCTGCTGTGTGTTTGTAGAGCCACCCCAGGCCCCCATGAGGAGAGGACTCACCTCACATGCTGTGTATACACCACAAGTTCCTGGAATAACGTAATGGATCAGAATGTGGGAATTCAGAATGCAACGACTTTAGACATTTCATACCTGTGTTGCAGTTAAGTGACTTTTAACTTGTTTACAAGCTCCCAAATGTATTGCTCAATAAATTAGGGTAAAATTGTTGTGACTTTCCTTTGTCTACTTGTCATGTCCTGTGAGTTCACTCTTTTATCTATTTTCTGGTCAGTATCAACTCCCAGCAACAACTCCTTTAACACCTCCCACTTAAGACAGGCAGCTTAAGTCCAGTGCTCCTGGACTCCTTCCCCTGTCTGTGCTCCCTCACGTCATGGTAGTTATGAGCATGAACCATGCTGTGGGCTACATTTCTGTATATTCTCAGTATGATGTGATCCTCAAGAACTCAGTTTTATGTGTCTATTTTGCTTGACTAAATCTGTGTATATTGGATAACAGTTTTCAATGGATAATTGAATAAATGAATAAAAAAGTGAATTTTCCACACTCTCTATTTATAATCCCAGATATAGTTTAAAACAAGATTTTAAAAATGTGTGGCATATGGGAATGGAAGATGAATGGCAACTTTGAAATTTTGTTGTTTTTCTAAGCCACTTCAGAGCCTCATGAATGAATATTTGACAGGTGTAGTTAAAGGGAGAATGTAAGCAGATGCTATTAGCAGACCATCTCATAAAGATAAAAATGAGATGACCTTAGCATGTGGCTTCTCTAAGGGCTCTGTAAAATTAAAATGTTAGAAGTGACAAAAGGTAGAGTTTATAAAGAGATATAACTCCATTTGTACCCTCGGCAAATAAAATAAAGATTTCCACCCTCCTAAAAATACTGTAGAAGAAATTCTGTGGTAGTTAAGAAAATTGTCTTTGCAAACATGTGGTCTACCAGCTCTTGGGGTCTCTCTTTGAATCCTGTGTTTCCTCAGGCTGAGTTCATTTTGCACTTTCTCAAGGAATGAACTCTGTCACACCTGTCACCTCCAGTGTCTTCTACAGATGCTCAGGTGATCTTTAGGCAATGGAGGGTAAGTCCAATACAGCAACGATGCTGGAAGTGCATACTGTAATGAACCCTAGCTGGAGTTCAGGTCAACTTTAGTGACAAAGAGCTAGTTTTCTAGCTTAATACCTCTCCATTCCTCAGAAACTTGGAATAATTGCTTTTGTGAAAATGAAAATAGTCACACTTTCCATGTGAAATACAACTGAATAATTTCAAGGTTTCATAAAGAAAATTTATTGAGAGGAAATTGAGAGAGTAGAAAATTGTGACACAATTTACATCCCTGCCAATTTTTACAGTAAAGACTGGGCACATGTCTTACAGTAAAACTCCAGAATCTAGGTGCATTACAAACCATATTTCTAGTTATCTCAACTGATGCCAATGTTGTATTAATACTGGAAATACAAACACCTGTAGGCAGTCCCACAGCTGGTGACTGTCAAGACCTTGGCATCTTATATTTATCCTGCTTGCTTCACCCTGAGAATCTCAGTCTCTGTCTCTACAAACCAAACCCACTCATCCACCCCTGACTTTCAAGCAAGAAAAATTCTGACTATTATGTTCTTAGTAAATATGAAGAAGACAGAACCCCGAAATGTGAGCTAATTACCTCTTCCACTGACTGAGCCGTAAGGGAGATTTTTCACATTAGTTAATGATGTTTCAGCTCCAGCTTTATTTTTCACTGCTTATTGAGTACGTGATCTTTGTTATTTTAGAAATTGTAAGGTGCTTTATGAAACACTTATCTATTATCACTATATTGCTTCCAAGACTAGCTGCATTTCTATGCTCTACATGGTTCTTGATCTACTGACCAAAGCAATGTTCAGAAAGATCAAGACAGTGATTCATGCCAAAAGCTGATGCAACACTGGGAATGTAGGTCATCACTGAGCACTAGTATAGTAAGCTTAGGTGAAGCTCCAGCTTTAGCTAAAATGATTATACAAACAAAGTATGATGTAACTATTAGTCTAAAATTGACCAAAACTCTGCCCCAAGATCACATTTAATATAATTAATTATTTAAATATAGGAACATCTGTAAAAAGAACCATTTTGCTGAGAAACGTTTGTCTTCATGGGTTGATGGCCAGCAAGGAGTAGATGGAAAGGAAATCGTTGTGAGTATCTGCTAGGCAGTACTGTTAAAAGCTTGGAAACAAAAGAAAAATCCAATGAGTTACGTCTATACTATGAGTAAAATTGACCCCTGATTGCAACATTATGGCTGTCCCTGAGCAATTATTGTGTCCTTATAAACAAACTGTAAGAAGAAAGCATTCTTATCACTGTCTTTAAATCTGCTGTGCTTTTTCTTAGAAATGTCCTACATTACCTAACATCCATTTGCCCAGGAAAGCCAGTCTAAATAACATCTCCTCAGTTATCTTTAGGCTTTGTCTGCATTTGAATACAATTTTATATCCTTGCCAGTACTGTCATACTGATTTGTACCAAGGTTAATACATATTTGTCTTCCCAGGGGACAAAATATCTTTTGAGGCCCTGAATTTGCTGATAAAACAATATTGCCACAGGGCATGTGATCAATTGGCAATTTGACAAAGCAATAGTGTTGCTGCTCTTATGCCTCGGGAATTGTTTTCAGTCACATTTTCCTTCTTACTGCTCTTAAGTCCAGTGGAGAGACTAACAGAGCCCATAATCCTGCTTCCCGGTCCAGCGAATGCTCATAGATCCTCCTCACACTGTAAAAGAATTCAAGAATTTCTTAGACTGCACTGAAACATAGGACAAATCCATTAATTCAACCAGTGTGAAAATGTTGGATTATGAGTGTAATTGTTGTTAAGAGAGAGCTTCTCAAAATTTGTCCAATCAAATACAATATATTACTAAATAATTAAAAAGCAAAAAGGAAGTTCAGTTCTTGGACTGTCCATATTGAACCTCATTTGTAACTCAGAACTATATTGCAATGACATAAAAATGTAAGTGCTTTAAAATGTGATTTTGAAATTGTATTTTGAGCACCATAAAATGTGATGGTAATAAGGAAACCAGGATCCAAATACTAGTGCCAATATAGATTCATTATCCATGTGATATTTGGGGAAGGCAGGGAGGACATGTGTCAAACATCTCAAGATTTTATTGATTGTTGCTCTTATTTTTTATTCTTCCTATATTCATTTTATTTAGAGTCATGGAAAACCTTTAGAGACGATGTCATAATGAAATTATCTCGTTAAGTCTTATGGTAATAATTATTTCAAGAACAAAACTATGTCTTATTTTTACTTCTTTTTAAAATAAGGACTTTTATTGTAAATATAAGCTCTTATATTTGTTTAAAAATGTTAAAGTATATTTTTCTAATTTTAAGATGAAAACCTAAAAGCCAGATACAACTATTTTGGTTATCATATTTGTGTGAGATTTTTACAGTCCTAATTGATCAGTGTACATAATTACTTATAAATGCAGTCAAATAAATATGTATCCCAATATTATATTTGTTTATGTAAAATGTGGCTAATTTTAGCATGTAAAGTACAGATTACCTGTACTTAAAGTTAATATCAATCATTCTTAGGTTTCTTTCTTTCTTTCTTTCTTTCTTTCTTTCTTTCTTTCTTTTCTTTTGTTTCTATGTAGAATCTTGCTATGTAGTTTAGCCTGTCATTGAACTCACTGTGTAGCCCAGAATGAGATCCTTCTGCTTCAGTTTCGCAAGTACTGGGATTTCTGTCATGCACCACCATGTCCATTGTTAGCTTTCTTATTTTTCTCTGTGACACTAATCAATATATACCGCTAGTTATGTGGTACCTAAATACATCACATCTAATGTTTTGCAAGTGTCAAAACAACTTACCTATTTATTTTAATGTGTATATGTCATTAAAGGATATGTTAGTTTCCAATGAAATTTTAGACATTAGATGTTATTACTTTGTTAACAGAAAATTAATGTTGCAATTACATTTTATTCATGCACTAATCCCATATATTTTATTTACCACTTGTAACATTGGCATTTAAGAATATTACAAATGATAAACTGAGTTGTCCCAACCAAAACGTAACTCATGTTTTTGAAGTTTATCCTTTTTTCAATAATAAGATGTACCTATAAAATGTTATTTGCCATATAGACAAGTATAATATCAGAGCAGATATGCTCGTGACAAAAATCCGTTATATCCCTGGACTTTTTCTGAAAATGAGAATGTTGATCATGGAAAGCCACCGAAATTGACTGCTGTCCTTTAGTCTGGAGGCATCACACAAAGGTGATGAGGATAACTTATACTTACAGAGCAGCCACCAGGAAAACTGCCTGAAGTTCATTATCTATATGATCCTCGGGTACCAGTAATCTATATTTCCCGTCGTTCTCTTTAAAATTACAGGAAAATCATCCCATTTTTCATCTGCAGGAGGACATTAGGACACTGGGTTAAGGGTCACTGCTCACTTCAGCAGTCACTTAGCAGTAGCTAAGCGGTCCTTGCTCACCCTGTGATCAGCTCGGGGGCCTCTGCCGCCTGCTCGCTGACTGTGACCGCGCAGTGTGAAGAGGCTGCAGGAAAAACTAGAGGAAGAGTCCGGTCTCAGTCCCAGCTTCAGTGACTGCAGAACTGGGTGACTTTAACATTTCTGTTCTGGTATGTTACATGTATTTACTTTTTTGCTCAGTTTCACTATATGTATTAATGCTAACTCAGAAAAAGAAAGAAACAGAAGTATGATATTTTCAAATTATCTGTTCAATTCAGAAGTTCCCATAAAGGACTCCTGGACAGGCGCCTATTCCTTTAAATCTCGATTTGAATAAAATAATTTTATGTAGTAACTCAAGAGATCTTTGCTGTGCTGTATTTTGGCTGCCTCATACTCAGAAGCACACACCCTGTGGTTAAGTCATGGTCACCTTGTGACACCCAGCTGAACTGAGTCAGCAGTGCTGGGTGGGGAAGGCCCACCTGAGCATGGTTGCCAACAGCATAAAAAGAGAACAAGAAGTGAAGATGGTACACTGTTGATTCTCTGGAGAAGCTTGTCCCACTGGCTTTCCTGATATGAACCAGGGGGTTCCCATCATCAGAGAAGCTCAGGTCCTCGCTGTTACTGAGGATGTCTATGGTTCACTGTGGCGAAGTTCTGGTCCTTACCTTGCATGTCACTTCCTGGATCCATTGCACAGATCCTCCAACCCACTGGCATAGACTTTCTAGCTTCCACCACTGACCTTTGGGCCTTCCCAGTGAAGATCTACTAAATAGACCTGCATGAGACATTGTTGTGGGCTCCTGGTCCTCATCCGGATATGTGCAGGACATTGCTGTGGGATCCAGCCCTCAGCTGGATTTTTGGGGTTTTTAGCATGGGACAAATCTCTTGCACTCCTCTGTACTTGACTTTCTGGCTGTCTATTATAAAATAATCCTATAAATGATGTATCCTGTATTAAATCTATTCCCTTGCAAACCCTGACTACAGCGTACATATATTTAATACATTTTTACAAAATATATCCAAATGTATCCTAAACCATTATGATTGTGGCCCTATCTATGGAATACTTCACTTCTAATCCTAGTTCTATTATTCATTACCTGTGATTGGGTTGACACATTCAGAGAAATCATTTAGCAATGCTCAACATTAATTTGTGAAAAAAATCTATTAATGTCCAAGGAACAAAATAGGACTTTCTCAATTTAACAATGGCATTTGCAAAAATCTATGGGGAGAACACTTTTGAGTAAAAGCAATACTGTATCTTAGGTTCAGAGAAAAGGCAGAGATGTTGATTCTCAAATATTTTTATTTATTATTATTCTCATGTGCCTACATTTATAAATTTAAGTATAAATTTCTAATAAAATAGATATTATCTTTATAAATCATAAATAATAACTTCACAAGAAGAAAACAGAAGCACTTCTGTGTATCAGTGGTTGTTCACTAGAGAAACAGCTTTACTAAAAAAATAATACATGTCTATAAAGATTTATAAGGCAGCCTTACAGTGATCACCTACAGAGTCAGACATGAAAGAATAGAAAAGGGCATTTTACATGCTGCAGATTTGAAGGGTCCAGTCAGAGGTTGGAGGCCTGGAGCTCACTGTATCTATTGTACATTTTTTTTTTTTTTTTGGTACTGGGGATCGAACTCACAACCTTACTCTTGCCAGATGGGCGCTTATGCTGCTGAGCCAAATCCCCAGCCCAGGAGCTCACTGTAGAGTCCCATGAGAGTCCCTTTCTGGAGGCTGAAGGTCTGCACCAAAAAGAAAAGCTTAAGACTAGAGCTCCTCCTAAGAAACATCACGAGGACTTCCTTCTTCCTTTCCCTTTTTTCTCATTTAAGCTATGGGCCTATTGGCTGGCACCACTCCTACCTAGGATGGGTCCTGTATCACCAGTGAATCCAAACAGTCACTCTGAGGTCTACGCTAGCCAATCAATCAGGTACTTCTTATTCAATATGACTCTACTATTTATTACCCAAGAAAGAAAAGTATTTTTTTTCAAATAAAGGTAAGGTAAAATGGATTTGAATTTGTGAAAAAGCAATGAGAACCAGTTCTAAGAAACTTGGCAACAAGAAAAGCAACAGGAGAAAATATATACTTACGTCTAAGAGGGAAATTGTGTACTCCCTAATAATGTTTAGTAAATACTACAATAAAAATGGGAAACAAATTTGAAATGGCACTTCAAAAAGAATATAAATAAATACCCAAGAAGTGGGTATGGTTTCAT
This sequence comes from Hydrochoerus hydrochaeris, assembly GCA_004027455.1. Lineage (NCBI taxonomy): Eukaryota > Metazoa > Chordata > Mammalia > Rodentia > Hydrochaeridae > Hydrochoerus > Hydrochoerus hydrochaeris. The sequence continues at coordinate 60,009 of PVLA01005354.1, forward strand.
GTTCAGTGTCCTTAGTTATCCCAAAAAAACAAAGTAGCTTTTTGCACGGCTTAAGTGAAAATTTTTCATGATTCCAAAGGTTAGAATTGATTCAGAAGCCACTAAATTTAATCCATGTGCTAAAACTGTCTACTGTCATTTTTACAGATAAATTTTCTTTGAGCACAACTATCCTACACATTTGAGTATTGCCTTGTGGATGCTTCCTCAGTGTAACAGAATTAAGTAACTGCTACAGAGACTATATAGCCCACAAAGACTAAACTGCCTACCAGATATGCGTTTGTAGGAAAAGCTTACAAACCCTGATATATTATCAGAATTTGTGTACATTGCTAAGTGCCAACTAAAATGGCTCCAATGCTTTAGAAAATTATAATTTCTTAAATAGTTTTATCAATATTATAATTCCATATATAAGCTAGCTATATACTTCATAAAGATAAAACTATGGATTTCTGTTATACCTTGAGCAAAATTTGTATTTATACTTTATTCATAGTGGTAAAAAATACACAGATCTCCAGTGTCAATCAAAAGGAAATTGGATAAGAAAATGTCATATATTCATATAAGGAGACACTACTGCTTAGCAATGGAAAGAACAAACTACTAAAGTATATCACAATCTCCTAAACCTAATGTATAGAAGATCGAGACATGAGTATGCATTAAATGAAATCTAGAGCAAATAAAGTACACATAAAATATGCTGGTTAAATTCATATCGCTTTGATTGTCTTGGAAAGGACTCTCTCTTGGCTGATGAAGATATTCTCCATCTCCTCCATGGTTCAGGTTACACAAGCTGATGCATATATGCAAACTGAATTACACACTTAAAATCTGACATATTTGCTTAGATGTATCACTAAACATGCACATTGGACAAATAGCTAAACTGTGAACAGTGTCTCTTTAGCTTGGTATCTGAGTGCTTAGTTTAGATTTTATTACCACATTAAGAAAAATAACTGAGTAGGAAGAAAAAAGAATAGTACCTGGCATGATAAGCCTCCAGCTGTCAAATGGAGTCCAGATGTTTGAGCGAAAGAAGAGCAAAGAGGAAGTTCAAGTAGACAGCTGTTGGATTAAAACGGCATATAGGAGTTTAATCGAATGCAACTTAAAAATAAAACAATGTTAAGAATTATGAAAGACTAAAAACACAATATAAACTAAAAAAGTTAAAAGAAAATGTCACACAAATGAATATTCATAGCATATTGACATTTTTATTCAAATATTTTTCAGTGAAAGGAAAGCCTAGGTATATGCAGTGTTCTTCTCTTTCACGTTTTTTTCCACACTTTTGATTTTTAAGAAATTAACAGCCGTAACAGCAGCCATGGAGAGCTAGGTCGGAGCTGACACCTCTCAGGAGAAATCTGCTCTGTGTCCAGCCCGGACACGGTTGAAGGGGACTGGATCTGTGGGCTTCCGCACAAATCTGAACTCACTGCTGCCCCCCTAGCGTTGTGCTTCTCTCTGATTATTTTTTAAAGGGTGGTTCATTCTCATCATGATTTACCACCTGGTTTCAGAGTCACTGTAGGCAATTAAGATGAGATGCTGGGACCACAGCTGGAAAGAAGTTCCAGGGTGACAGGCAGTGCTGCCTGAGGAAGCCCCCTGGGAGGAGCAGAGGCCGCTGCTTGGCTGAAGCCTGCCCGGGAGGCAGAGCAGAGCCCCGTGCAGGGCGGGCTTGTGCTGGGTGCGCGCAGCTTCCTGAGTTCCCGATGCCCCCAGCAAGTGACGGTGAGAGCTGGGGGGAAAACAGAAAAGTCAGCAGCGGAGAGGTAACTGATTTCATTCGGTGTGTTGACGTTACTGTTGCCCTTTTAAAGGGAAGGTTGCAGTCCTCAGAGTCAAACCATCAGCTGCATTTTACAGGATTTGGTTTTGAAGTTACTGTTCACATGCAAAAAACGTGGAGCAATTAAAACGCAAACAAAAGGATAAAGTCTTCCCAATTTAATTTCCCGTTTGCGAGTAAATGTAGCCAGTGTCATAAAACAGAGCAGTGTCTTCAGTAGGCAGGAGAGGACATCGGTCTGAAGAAATACGCCAGGGGCTTCCTTCCTTTCGGGGCTCTCCTGGGTTTATGGCCTCCGAGATCTGATCAAAGGGCCAGGCATTTGCTCCAGGGGAGGAGACAGAGCCTGCTGATGACTGACTGATGGATCCCTGGGAGCTGCTTCGGTCCACGGATTGGGGTATCAGGGGGTGTCCCATCCTACCTGCGGGTTATAACAGCATCATGTGGCAGATGTTTTGCCCGGATTTTTCTGACAAATCGAATGCTGACCCTGGATCTTTTGTCAGCCTCGGGGGTGGGCTTCTGGCAGGATAAAAGGACCCCTCTGTGTACTCAGCAGAAGGCCTGTTGCTGGCTGCTCATCCTCTCTGTATTGACCAGTCGTTTGGGAACGAGTCTGAAAATCGGTCCAGAGGTTTCAATTATTTTATAGAGGAAGATGCTACATCGCTAATGGACAGGTCTCTAGGCCTTGGCTTTACCCAGGACAGAAATCGCTAACACAGACACACGAAATAGAGGTGGCACAACTTTTATTTTGTGAGCGTCCCTTGCCAGTTGATCATAATGAGGTCCACAGGGGAAGAAGCATAATCCTCCTTCTTGCTGCTTCTCTCTTGACACTTCCCAAGCTTCCTGCCTCATACCTGTTCGCTGCTTTCACTCACAGGAGCGGTGCTGGTAATGGAATAAGCCTGAGTGAGTTTCACAGATTTGGCTATGAAGAAAGAGATCGCCGTAAATATGTGACACTGTTAAATGTACGTAGAAATGGAAATGACATATCCCCGACAAGGAGACTAAGGCTTGTACCGTCAGCTAACATGAACGGCGCTGAGAAAGGACCGATAGGCCTTTGCATGCTTCATTCATTTTATAAGAAAATTCATCAACTCAGGATCCTACAGAAGCACAAGCTTGGAGGGATCTTCTCTGTATTCCTCTCTCTAACACCTGTCACAGTCTCCTTCTGAGTCGTTCGATTTTGTGTATTAATTGCGTGGCAGTTGCTATCATCAGTATCCATTTAATTGCACTGTAATTAATCTGTGCTTCATATGCATAAGTAAAAATAGGTATCTTTCCTACGTTTGTACCATCGACTGAGTCTCTCCAAATTTGTCAAACTTTTCTTTCTTTAGGGTCACGTTACTATTTAAAGGGAAGTTCCCGGGTGTCTGTATTATTTCTGCTGTCTTCTATAATCATGGCACGAGAGAGGAATGACAAGAGATATATTTAGAATTGGGGTAGAATGGCATCTATAAGATTTTACAGTTGAGTATTATTTATGAGGCTCAGCGTCTCTTGTTAATTTACTCAAATCTATTTTGAAATGCATAGACTGTCCTTGGTTGAATTTTGATTTTCTGATAGTGTCATAACTTTCTAGATTTTAATTGCACGAGGTAGCTAATTAAAGTTTTCTCAGATGCTATTTCACAGCAGCACAGAGGAAGTTCTAAGGCTTTGATAGAAATGCTTCCATATTTTAATTATAAAAAGGGCGGTAGTCAAGAAAAGCCAAGAAAGGACTGTCACTGTTGGCCCTTTACTGGTTTTCTAAAGGAAGAATGGACAGAGTTTTTTAAAGGCTATATTGCTAAAACTAAATTTATTTTTGACTGTGGTATATGGTAATGTATTTCTGCCTTTGTTTCAAACTATCTAGGTTTTTGTCTAGCTCTTTGATTCAGAAGAGAAGAATGATAGATGTTTGAAAAGTGAAACGCCAAGCAAGAATTAAAAATATAACAAAGGTTAAGAAAGAGAGAGAAACAGAGAGAGAGAGAGAATCACACACCTCTTGTAAAAGGTCCAGATATTTTAGAAATATTAGTCAACCATTCCTGGCACAAAGATGAGAAGATTTATTGTGGTATTTCGGCCCATGCTTTCAGAGGTTTCAGTCCATGGGTGAGTGGTTCAACTACTGTGGACCTGAGATGAGGTTGACCATCTAACCGAAGGGAGGGATGAGCAAAGCATTTTACCTCATGGCCTTCAGGAAGCCGGGAGTGCAGGAAAGGAGCAGAGAAGGTGTGGCCCGGGGTTAGATATAATCCCCACAGTCACGGGCCCAGGACAGCTTGCCTTCAACTACCTTCCACCTCCTACCTTTTCCTGAGCTCCTTCTGATGCCCTCAGTTATGATCTTATCAGTGGATTAATCCATGGGTACAGTCGCTCTCATGACCAAATCACTTTGCCACAGCCTATCAGTGTTAAGTATATGAGAAACCGAGGGGATATTTTAGATACAAAGCATAAAAGAAATTGCTCAATTATCCACCATTTTAGAGGAAAGATTTGAGGGTACTGCATTCAAACTGAAATGTAGGTAAACCAGACTCTGAAAACTGCAAGCTGAGTGTCTTCTAGTGAATCCTCAGGGTGGAACCTTCTTAAATGGTTTTGGTTTGTTCTCAACTCATTCATTCCAGATACCTGGGATTGTGCATGTGATTTTATAACGGATTCAATGGATGGGTGCTTTCATCTACGTTACTAGAAATCAGGGTGCAGTGAAGACATGTGAGACCTTTGAACTCACATACAGTATTTGCTAGGATTTCCAATAAGTAAGTAGAGACACAGTCTCTATTTAGATAATCAAAACAATAATTTTCTCACTTTCTAGAAATATGAGAATCGGACACCAGAATCTTTTGCACGAAGCTGAGAACATAATTTTCCTTTGAATGGGATGGGATGCTGATAGAGAGTCACTATTTTTTTGCATAAGTAACAAGTTTCTGGTACCGCTTCCCTGTGTTGGAGAATTTTCAGAGGGTTCAGGGTGCCGGTGAGGTGAAGCGGCTCTCATCTCTCACCACACCACGGGAGAAAGGCGGCTGGGCTTCATCTTTCTGGGATGGTAATCAGCAATCGGAGAAGGGGAAGAGGAAGACTTTAATAACAAAGGAAGTTTTGATGTTTAAGATAACTGGTGGTACCTCAGAGACACGTATGAGTTTCCCTTTTAAAAACACATTTAATGTACATCAATATAGGTTTTTAAATGCTTTGTTTTCCTTTTTTCTCATTTGAAAGGAGGGTAATTTTCCCCCTCCTTATTTGCAAAGTTTTATTTCCATTGTATCCTTCTTTTCCCATTTTTTTTCTTTTCCCTTACTGCCTTTCCCCTTCTACCTTTTTATTTCCCCTTTCCTTTTGAACAATTTCTTTGTATTTCACAGTATTTGTTACATATTTGGGTCCTTATTTACACTTTCAGTTTCTCATACCAGAGAGATAATGAGATATTTGCACATGTATATCTGATTTATTGCACTTAAGAGTGTGGTCTCAGGATACATCCATTTAGCTAGAAATGTCTCAAGTTTACCCTTGCTTACAACTAAGCGGTATTCCTCTGCATAAAAATAAAAGCACATTTTTTTATCCATTCATTGATTGATAGCATTTGGGTTGTTTCCCAGATTTTTGCAAACAGCACTGCTATAGATGTGGGTGCACATACATCACGGTAGTAAGATTTTTTTAATTCTTTTGGAAAGATGCCAGGAAGGGGAATCGCTGAGAGGAACGGGACCTCGAATCCTAGTTTTGAAGGACTCTTCATATTGATTTCCAAGTGGTTGCGCCAGTCTACACTCCCACCAGCAGTGGAGAAGACTTCCTGTTTCCCTACAGCGCCCCCAGCATTT